>JAHPZR010022519.1:0-2500 GCA_019787425.1 Platygyra sinensis | reverse complement strand
CGGGGTTACGTTGCTGTCGCATGGTTTTTCGAAACCCTCACCGTTACCCTTACCACGATAAACTAGTGTGCGAGGCCAGTGCTCTGCCTTTTGTTAAAGTTGGTCACATCAGTGTCACACAACAACTGAGGTTCTTCCACAAGGGTGGGCTCTTAGATGCAAGGGTGGGCTCTTAGATGCATTGTGAACACTTTGATAATAACGTGGGAAACATAAAAGGACGACGGAAAGCTCCCTACTTGTCCTTACTTGGAGAGTTTCTCGAGTCATGCGATTGTCACCATAGTCCCTGCTTATGACTGGCCGCAGGAGCCTGCTGGCCGCCATTACTGTTGTGACTTATTGACCCAAGAGTACCATTTATTTGTAAATTTGAGGAGAAGTTCTAAAGATATTATCTTAAGACAGTTTTAGCCTCCCCTAAGAACTCGTCAGAAGCCTCGTTTTTAAGTTTTCGTTTGTCTGAGATGGTCAAAAAGTGACCGTGATAACCTTGTATCAAGCTTATACCATTTTGCTTTAAGACAGTTGACCTGATCGTTAAAGCCCCGGGCAAACGATCGCAACATTGTTGGGTGCAACATGTTGCGTGCGTTTGGCCACCCTGTTGCGATGTGTTGCGACATGTTGGGTGTTGTTGGCTCAAATTTGAAAATAGTCAAATTTTTCATGCAACATTTGTGGATGTTGCATGATGTTGTAGTCGTTTGGCCAGGTTCGTGCAACAATGTTGCACCTGGGCATGCGCACTAGTTCAATTTTCAACTCGCAACTTGTCGGAACACGTTGCAACAGGGTGGCCAAACGCGCGCAACATGTTGCGACCAACAATGTTGTGATCTGTTGCGTTTGAATGTTGCGATCGTTTGGCCAGAGCTTAACAGTGCAACATCATTTACCGTTGCGAAAAAAATCTTTTCAATTTTGCGGCAGCCGTTTTTGACTCGCTGTCTTAATATAGTGATATTTACAGTCGTTCAAGAGAATCCTGGCAACAATAAGGACTTAGAAGATTTAAATGTGCTACATGATGGCCAGGTGGTATTTTTTGGAAAGCAATCCTTTAGTCCAGTCCTCCTTACCGGCATCGAGCAACTTCATTCCCAGGGCTTTTCCCTTTGAAATTGGGAGAGGCGGGAGAGGGCATCGAGATGTTGCGCAATCATGTCCTTTATAGGCAATTTTGGCCTGTGAAAAAGTTCAGTAGTTATGGTTAAATCTCCGGTACGTTAATCTTTCGGATCAATATCAGTATCTGGGCAACTGCGCACCTACCCCTCCCCTAACCCAACAGTAACAGTAACTTATTAACTTATTATAACATAACACTCGAGGATCACTCGACCGCGATATAAAAATAGTGTAGGTCCAGGTTCTTCACTTCACCGTAATAAGGGTTTCAAAATTTTGTAGACTTATTTCACGAGAGTCTTCTAGTCTCAAAGTATTATGATGTCAAAAGATACAATAAATATATTTTGATGAATTCGATTCGATCCGATTCGTGACTCTGACTTGTCAATTATCGTCACGCCATCTCATTGCTATCACACCCGGTATAATGCTGCTGAGTAAATCAAGCCATGCATGTGGACGGTAAGCCAAAAACTATATGTTGTTTTAAAATCTGAGAGGAAGACCTTCTACTTGGCAATACCATTTTGTTTTAATGAGAACACTTAACGCCTTGCAGCACACGAAATAGAACTTTATAGATGAAACAAATTTAATATTCACAAATTTCCGCTTCAGTAATCAAATACGCATGTACTCATAAACAAGTTAGAAGCGTAAAAAAATATTACTTTCGATACAATTGCCCACAGAAGATAAAAAATAACTATAAATCATTTAAATGGGGGAAAGGGTCGCATTCATACTAAAATTCCAACTGTTGTTTAGGTTATCTCTTGTATTTATTAAGACAACTGTAAGTTCAAAGGTCATAAACTTTAAGCAAGTACCGTAAATATTTTCGGTCGTCTAAATTCGCAGTTTGAGTTGCCCCAAAATTTTATTTCACAGAACGATAGAGGAAACCTTACTCTTTCTATAGAATACCATCTTTACAGCGGAATCCATGTACCAGGTAGGGAATTTTGCCGTTGAAATTTGCCAAAATCGAGCTTTCTGATGATGGTGTTTGGGAGGGTAAATTTGAAATTTTTTTAAAAATTCAGGTTTGAGTCTTTTCGAATTCTAACAACGGTACTATGTAAAAGAAGGGTCATTGAATTGTGTGATATCGAAATAGTTTTGATATTTGTTTTAGTTTTCTCACACGAGTCGCAAATACGAAGCACATTTTTCAGTGGTTCGAGGGCTTCTCCGAGGGTGAAAATTAAAAAATGGCTTTTCTTGAAAAATATAAATCCAAACGAACTGAAAGTTGTATTTTCTTAAATAGTTTCCAGAGGGCTTTCTTGTGAAAAAGTTTGAGGGAATTCGATTTTTGCATTTTGCACACCTATCCGTAGTATTTATAGAAAGTCACTCTTAA
>JAHPZR010022518.1:2500-30000 GCA_019787425.1 Platygyra sinensis | reverse complement strand
TAAAACAAATCCCCAGTTTTTTGACTCAATCAAGGACCATCTAATGTAGCCAATCTAATGATCAGAGTTAAGACAACATGGGAACCATATCTGTTCCAAGCAAGACCTTCCGTGCCACGTTCAAGCATTGAAAATGAGGATATTTGGTTTTTGACAGAAAGAGACTGTAGCCAAGAGAGTTTCCTTGGCAAAAACCTGACACTGGGTGGGGTCAATTGGTTTCATTTGTGATGCACATCTTTGATGCCAAGTGTGAACACTGCTTCAACATTTCCTACAAAAAACGTAAATATCTCTAAAAGGAATAAAAAAATTCTCTTAAAAGAAAAACGTCATTCTTCTGTATTTTCAAAAGCCTCTCAAATAAGCAGCAATTGTTTTCACATCATAACTATGTACACTATAATTTAACATACTGAAGGTCAAACTGTTCAACTGCAAAATGAAAAAACTCTAAAACACAAATTTGACACCAAGGGAAGGCAAATCAAGGTCTATTGTAAAAGAATTGATACACTATTGACTTCTCTATACTCAATACACCTTAAAGATCAAGACCTCGCCACTGAGTCATCATATTATTAATTTCACTGGTTAAATCAGTCTGGGCTGAAATAGTTTGGTGACGACCAAACCAAAACCATGAAATTAAGTATCAAAACTAGTAAACAAAAATTAAAGGATTGGGATTAGATATGTTTGTAAGCATAGTCCCACGCAAAGCTATTTTAGAATATAGAAATACTATAGTAAACAGGATAGATGCATATGTGTACATGGTGTAAACAACTGGCAGAACCAATATTCTTTTAACAACAATAACATTTTCTCAAAAATTAAGAGCCTTATAAATTGAAATTTACATTGATGACCTTGGTAAAATGCGGGTTTTTATTCACCCTCAAAAGACTTATCATGCACAGGTTACAACAAAATTAGGACAAAAAGTTCTACTTACTTTAATTTACTATTAAGGATTTTGTACAATTTCCCTGGCCTCAGTTCATTGTATCGTGTAAAAACAAGGTTCTCATCGAAATTGCAGTTTTTAAATAAATTGTAAATATACTTGCGCTGGCTGAATATCGAAGATTTTTTTTTTCCATTTTTACATGTGTGGTTTCTCATAACCACTGTCCATTTAGAGAGTGGTGGGCAGTTAACATTACCCACTTCCCAAATCTCTTTGACCTGCTGCAAATTTTCAACATTTCTAGGAATGGTTAATGAATCCAGCCACTCATTCATTAAACCTGATCCATACTCCCTAAACACTGCCATCGTTGCTGGGTCAGTACAAGATGCAGGTGCAGCATGTGTTGCTTGCGCAGATAGAATGAAAACTTGGGAAGTCAGAGTTGATGGATTGACGCCAGATAAGGTGACTGGTGCTGTGATGATGGGTGAGGCAGGATGGTTGGATGAGGAACCAATGAATCTTGTTGGAGGTTGCTGGGTAGTTGAGGATTGAATGGAGGGTGTAAGATGTGTTGCTGGAGCAGCCTGGTTTATTGTAAATGGGATGTGATCTTGAGAAGCAATATTAGATGGATTGACACCAAATGAGATGGCCAGTGCTGTGGAGATGGGTAAGGCAGGATGGTTGAGTGAAGAGGGAATGAAGCTTGTTGGAGCGTGCTGGGTGGTTGGCGATTGGATGGAGGGTGTAAGGGGTGTTGTTGAAGCAGCCTCACTTATTGTAGTTGGGATAAGAGCTTGAGAATCCAGAGTAGATGGATTGATGCCAAATGGGATGACTGGTGCTGTGGTGATGCGTAAGGCAGGATTGTTGAAGGAGGAAGGAATTAAGCTTCCTGGAGAGTGCTGGGTAGTTGACGACTGGATGGAGGGTGCAAGCTGTGTCGTTGGAGTAGCCTGGTTTATTGTAGATGAGATGGGAGCTTGGGAAGCCAGAGACGGATTGATGTCAGGTGACATAACTGGTGCTGTAAACATGGGCAGAGAAGTGCTTACATTTGTTGGGGTAGAGGTGTTGCTTGAGAACATTGAAATGAAGACAGAAGACCAATACCCCACTTGTCTTGCCGCGTGAAGTGCTGGTCCAATATCACCACCTTCTGGCGGGAAATTCTCTATCTGCTGTTTAATATTGGTCATTAGATGTAGAAGTTGGTTGTGTTCTTCTGGTCTTACACGTGCTTCTTGTGCTGTTTCCAAGTCTTTATGTAAAATATCATGTATTGTAAAATATCATGTTATTCGTTTCTGAGATGCTGAAGGAATAGGGCTACTTAACACCTTCTGTATCTCTTCACGAGCACGCAAAGCCTGTAGCAGTCCCGAAACTTCTGTGTCCTGAAAAACAAACATTAAAACAGTCAAGAAAAGAAAACCTCTAACATGATTTTAGCAACCACATTCTTGAAACCAGTCATAAACACAGTCACAAGCCAGGGTTTTCACGAGTGAAAAGCGAGTATCTAAAATTGAAGTTTGATGTTTAACTGTAAAAGCTTTACAACACATTTCAAACCCACTGTGAACAAGGCACAACAAGAATAAGTGCCACAATTTTCCTGCATAACTTGTTGACTCTGCATAATTGGCTATTTTTAGACCCTATGTATAGAAGGCCTGAAATGATCACTTCATGAACAACGAAAAAGAAACATATTTATGTACTAAAGCATTACCATTACTATCTGATTCAGTCTTAAAGAAGTGCAAGTTTTTGTAATCGAAAGGCCATTTCCAAGATTCTGAGATCCCATGTTCCTTTCTAGGTGGCCAACCATTTAATTCTTATTCAAATAAGTTTTCTTCACATACATGCTACATACATACTTTACTACGGTTTTACCACTTCCCCAAGGGGGATTTTAAGAGGCAATAATACTATACAATTCATTTATATACATCTGGAATAAAAACTACAATAAAAATAAGGAGGCTCAAAACAGATTCTGACACTTAGATTATGTAGGGTCAAAAGAAACTAACACAATCTTGGACCACTTGTGGTTCTAAAAAGAGGTATGTCAGTCATTTGAGAATTTTGTCAAAACTCCTATTGAAATATGCAGACATGTACCTAGGGTAACAACCCATCGTGCACTTGAATGCCACTATCGCAACTCAATAGTAGAGTAGCTTGCTTACTGGCAACCAGTGCAATTCTCTTTAGATAAAAGATATGTGATCAAATTCCTTTTACCACTGACAATGCAACTGGTGAAGTTTTGGGATTGCTTAAAACTTACTTAAGTTTACTTGAGAAGCATAACTCCAAAAAGTGGAGCAGTGAAATAGTCTGCGAAAAACTAATGCATTCATAATTATAGTAATCAGCGTCTTCTTGTTGCGAGAGTGCCTCATTCAGTAAACATGAGCATGCGAATTAAAAGTTGGATTCGAAAACAAAATAACACTAAGAAGGTCTTTCAAGAGGAGCTGCTGCTGGGACAAGTACCTTCCCAAGAAGGGTAAATTACAATTGTTTCCTTCCATAATATTTTGCCTGCCTCCAAAAACCAGTTAGCTTTTTCTTTTCTGGGTTGCCTGTCTCAGACCTTTTCTGTTTCACAAATCACATTTATTTTCATATGAAAGGTTGTGCACCAAGGCACAAGTAGTTACAAGGTACATGCAGAGGGTAACTCAAAAATGGCTTATAAATAAAAAGGTATTTCAAATTCAATCACATCACCACACCAAAAAATAAGGCACATACAAAATTGAACCACAAGCCAGTCCAGCAAGAAAAAACCTTTTAAACGTCTTCTAGACTGTTGTATGATGCAAAACAATTGCCCATAAAGGAGGAAAACTAATATAAATGCAGACCACAAAAAATCGTGGCAAGCCGCATTACAAATTGTATAATAACAGAGAGAAGTAGAGAAGAGCAGAGAAGTAGTTAAGAGCCAGCTACTGGCTAACCCTTCTGCTTGAAATAGACCTTTTAACAAGCAGAAATTTAAATAGAAAACAATTAAAAATCAGTAAAGCAGAAAAGGCAGCATAGTGTGCTAATACATGTAAGCTGCCTTAAATAGTTTTTTTTTTTTTTTTTTTTTTTTTTTTTAATCAGCCACATCCAGGCTGTAGTTGAGAGCTGCGAAAAACGATTAAGTTTAGCTGTTCTTTAAGGACAAGGTACATGTAGAGCAAGTAAGTCAAAGCTTTTCATGAGCTCTCAGGGATTATTGAAAACTGATAACTAAAAGTACCTGACATCCACTAAGGGTTGATTATGAAGGTGTACATACATCATTGCCGTCTCCATCATCACTAGACATTTCTTCCCATTGGGATTCTGACTCCGAGTTTTCCTATGGAAAAAATGTTGTATCAAAAGAGTGTGACAATTAACCTTATTAAACATTTCAGCATGATCTTAAGTACATATTAAATGTTTCTTGGGGCTCTTTTTCAATTTTTTTTTTCACAACTCCCACTCACCCAGCTATGAGCTTGTGTTAATTGATACGTTTTTGCAGGTTCTGCAACTAGACCTGACGTACATGTGAAATAGACTGCATCCACAGACCAGTACTTAATTCTGACAAAGTGCATTTAAATAAAACGGTAACCTCGAAGGTTCGTTCTATCCAAAGGACATTTTATGTAAGCAAGCAAACAAGTGGGAGTTGTTAATCACAACATGATGGGGATACTTGGCCAAATGGTAATCACTTATTTAAACAATAATTACACTCATAAAATAAAAAAAAAGACATGAAAACAAGAGAAAGTGGCTCTTAAAATATCATCCAGAGTGCTACTGCATGAATCGCAGCAAAAAGGCTTCTAGTCTTCGATCTTCAGTTTGAGGAAACTGGACGCTTTGTGAATTAAAATAAATAAATAAATAAATACAAATAAATAGTTTATGAACACTTCTGGCAGTTAAAAACTGAATTAACAGTGTAGTTCACAAATAATGTTTACTAGCTAGGGTCTAACTACATCAATGCGGACAAGAGTGCATCAATGTGGACAAGAGTGCATCAATGCGGACAAGATTGTGCCACAGAGACCTTTAATCTAGTTGTATCTGCTACATCCTACAAGACTAGTTATCACAACAGCAACAATTTAAGAAATGCTCTTCTTTTATATGGAGTTAAAGAATTTAAAACTATAAACTAAAGGAAAACTAAGCTGCCATGACCCTATGTTTTCAGGGAACGAGAGAAAGTGGGACAGTGTCGGTGGCGACAGGTAATACAAATATATGTAAAATTAGTTTAATAAACCTTCGAAAGGAGTGTAAACTAGTGACATTTTAACGAATTACTCTGAACTTGGATACTATTAAATGAAGATCATAGACATATAAAGCTAGGCACCAACTAGGGGACTAGTCACAGGGACTTGTCGCAGGGACTTATCCCCTAGTGTGTACACACTAGAAACTTGACCGATTTGTGGGATTATTGGTCTGTGCGACTAGTCCCAGAAATCAAACCAGCTTAATTTGTAGGACTAGTTGCAGGGACCAAAAATGAGGTCCCTGCGACTAGAATTTCGATGCAAAATGCAAATACACACTAGGGGCTCGTCTCCGAAGCAAGTCCCTGGGACAAGTTCCTGCGACTAGTCCCCTAGTGTGTGCCGACCTTAAACCCATGGGCCGTGAAATGTTGCATTTGGGAGATACGTGTAAAAGAGATGCAAAATATTCCCTTTGTTTGCACTGATATGTATGCTGCAATAAAGCAAACCCTGCTGTAGACAACAATAATCTGGTTTCAAAGGAACTCTTTGTCTACCACAACAACTCTAGCTTAGTAGTATCATAAAAAGATGCCCCCTGTGTGCAATCTAGTACTTGACACAAAGCTTGTGGGCCGAATTTCTGTAATTGTGCGGATGGCTCATGTGTTTACTGCTTCTAATTAATGCAGTAAAGTTGATATAAAAGTTGCCACACACTTGTCTTTGAAGTCTCAAATCCTGTACTCAAGATGTTCGAAAGGTATACTACTGAGCTGTTCTAATCTGCAGCATCAATTTTGGTGAATCTACACTTTTGGCACCCTCCAATGTCTATGATGTAATGTCTATGATGAATATTTTCTGTCAAAGCTGGGCATAAATTACAAGGTAGAAAACTATCAAGTATTGACAATGTGAAGAACAAACTTGAATAAATCAAGCAAAAACTAGAGAGAATCTATTGTGCTTCATGTGCTTCATGTGTGAATACAACCATTGATGTCACAAGGTCCTAAACTCGGTCCCCGCAACAGGACACAGTTTTGTTCCAAAAAGTTGATTTCGGCAGCAATAAAACTTTTCATTAGGATATGACATAACTTTCACCATGATTTTAAAGGGGCTCAGTCACATTTGAAAAGCTTAGCAAAACTTTTCAAATTTGTTGTTTGCAATCCGCGTCAATCTTCTCCATCCTTAACCATCCTTGTTCCTTTATGGTTTATTATCGTCTCTTTGATGTTTTTCTATCTTTATAAAGTGTTATTTTTAGGTTTCCTTCAATTTAACGGTTATTTTTTTCGATGTTCAAAATAACTCAAGATGCCGTGACTGAGCCCCTTTAAGAATGTTTGAAACTATAGATTAGGTGCATAAAAGAGGATACGAAAATTTCGTTAGAGTGGGACTTAAAATATCAGAACAGAAGGAACTCTCAGCCATACAGATCACAAAGATTTATTTTAACAAAATGTCATGCATTGTACATGTGGATAGTCAATCGCGGATGATGGTGAACTACATGTAGAGGCAACCAAATTCAGGATTTGGCTGAACATTTTTGAAGGCTTATTTATATGGAATCCACTTTGGTCAGTTCTCCTCTAAGGATAAAATAATCTTTCTGGGCAAAACAGTTCACATTTTTACTCACAGCAAGTATATCTTCTTAAAAAAAGACATTTCACTGAACCTTACCTCTTCCTCAGATTCTGACTCCCCAAATGAATCCTATTAAAAAATAAAAGCAAAACAAGACAGTTAAAGCTGATAGCTATCACAATTGTGACATACATGTAAACAAGAAGTTTAAAAAAAACTTAAAACCGTGCTCTTTTAACTCTTTCGAGCTCACAAAAACATTATGTATTGTTTAGCAACAACGTTTTGCGAGAAAACATTACCCGGAAACAATTTAAAAGATTGGAAACAATAGAGATTGCATGATTCAAATTTGGCTCAGTGCCTGGGTTGTAAGAGATTTTCACATTCTTTGCATAGCGTGGTTGCGTGATTTGTAATCGGAGACTTTGTTTCCTACCTCGAAGGAGAAGAGGTCTCACAATTGACCTTTCAAACGAATATATATATTTGCATATGTTCAAAGCCAAGGTTTTATTTTTTTTTTTCCCAGAAAACTCCACCATTGCTTCTAGCGAAGTAAACACGATCTTATTTATCACCGTAAGGGCATTCCAGTAAACACGATCTTATTTATCACCAACAGCGGAGTCCATGGCTGACGACCGACGTAATACCTTCTTTAGCGCATCGAATATTCCCTCCGAAAGTGAACATGCAAGCAAAACGAAAATACAGCTTAACTCTGGATAATTTCAGCCTTAGTAGCCAGCAACTGGTCCTAAGTTACGGTCTTTATCCTTGCAAATACCTTGACGTGCATCTCTGAGGGATTTTCGCCCAATTTTGACCAAATAAACCCTCCCCAACTAACCGCAAGTTTATTTAATTCGCTAACTAGGCAAAACTCTCCTGAGGGGAGGTATGAAGAAAAGAGCTGAGAAATGGCCTGTAATTGGCTGATGATGACATCATCCGCGGAGGTTTGGGATTTGTAACCGACAAAACGAAAAAAAAAACAACAACCAAAGGCAGACAGAGCAAGAAACCGCCCAGCCTACGGCGATCAGGTTGCAAAGGTACATGGACATTTCCATGTACCTTTGTAACGAGACTTTTGACAAGGTACATGGAAATTTCCATGTACCTTGCGATGAAACATATGGCAAGGTACATGGAAATTTCCATGTACCTTGCAACGAAACTCGTGGCAACTGCAAGATACACGGAAATTTCCATGTACCTCAGTTACGGCTACACTAACAAAACGTACATGGAAAGGTTTGTGTACGTTACACATAAACAAGCCTTTCCCTACCTGATGATTCATTGCTCAACTAAATCTTGCGAAATATAAAATCTAAATACAACTTGAGAACTGCAGAAGAATTAAATAGTTTTAATCAACTAACTTAAAAATACAACAGTATGAAACAAGAGTACACTCTTCTCTCTTTGAACGAGCCAGGAACCTGGAAATTAAAGAAACAAAATACATCAACACTGATTGTTATACACAAACTTACTCTAGTCCTCTAGATCTTGAGCATTTTTGGTTGAATCTAATGATCTATTTACAAGCGAAATATTCCCGCAAGTTGCCAATTCAGACTGCGGTAAAGCCTTCTCCTTTGATACGTTACTTCTGTAGGAAAAAGTTCAAATTCGCTGACAAAAAAGAAATCCAACTGAAAGATATTACTTCCAGTATGCCACTTCTTTTGAACGAACTTTGACAAGACCTCAAGAAGCAGAATGGTCACCTATGGAGCCGTTTTAGGGCTGGCAATAAGACTAGAAGCACTAATAGAGTATTATGGTATTTTTTAGTTGATCTAGAGCGCAGTGATTGCTTAAAATAAAGCGAATCTTGCTCTTAAAATGGCCAATACACGTAGCAGAAAGATTAATTTATATATTTCACTTTTCGACTCTACCGTTGACACTCTTTTAGGCGACCGCACCGCCGCCACAAATGACGTTACGACAAACAGCAAAAATGAAACTTTTGCCGTCTGTCTTCAGCTGTCTGTTCAGTAGATTAAAAAAAGTTATATTTGGGGTGAATAGAAGACAATTTCTTCTATATTTCTGTGATTTAATTAGGGATTACAAGAAAAGAATAAAAAATGAGAGATAATTTATAGCGTTAGCCGTCTGCCGTCTGCCGCAAACGTCATAATGAGCAGTGAGTTTAAGCATGGCGTTTACGGCAGAGGGCAAACGGCAAAGATGACCTCTGAGTTTGTGTTCTTTTCTTCTAATCCTTAATTAAATCGCAAAAAAAGAGAAAAATGTCTCCTACTATTCACCACAAATACAAATATTTTTACTCTACCGTTCAAAGAGCTAAAGACAGAAGGCAAAAGTTTGCCATCTGGCGTAACGTCAAGCTTAATCTCTCTAGTACATTTGACGTTTACGTGACGGCAAACGGCAAAAATTTCCCCTTTGATTTTTTAGATTTTGTGTTGTTTTCTTTAAATATATCACACAAATAAACGACTCCTGATATTCACCTCTAGTACCATCACTTTAGAGCACAAACAGCCAAGACAGACAGCAGGACCTTTGCCGTTTGCCCCGCAAACGCCATGCTTTATCTCCGCACTGATAATGTCAATATATAATGTCTCACGTTTAAGACTTCTTAAATGTCTCACTTTTAAGACTCCCTAAAAAACCCACTTTTACGACTCCTTAAAGTCTCACTTTTATGACTCCTTAAAAGTCCCGCCTTTAAGAATTCTTACAAGTCCCACTTTTAAGACTCCTAAAGTCTCATTTTTTCGACTCCTTAAAAGTTCCACTTTAAGACTCCTGAAAGTCTCGCTTCTAAGACTCCTTTAAAGTCTTACTTTTGAGAGTCCCTAAATGTTTCAATTGAAGAGTCGGGAAAAGTCTTACTTTTTATACTCATTCAGCGATTGGGTTGTTTTCCTGAAATCCTCCCCTTTTAAGATTTGAAATTGCTCAATCAAGTTGGCGTAAAATCCCCTTTAATCCGCCAAAATCAAGGCTTCTCAGAATCACCGCTTAAAATCTCCTTAAAATCGCCTCTTTGAAGCCTTTTAGAATCGTTATTTTTAATTCTCCTTAAAATCGCCATTTTTAAGCCTTAAACCCCGATGGAATCGGATAGTAAAATCGTCTGGCGTTAGACAGAGTGAAATCTTTAAGTCACTCTTCGGAAGCAAAGGGTTAAGAGAGATAGTTTTTCAAATCCTCGTCAAAACCACCATTTTAGAGACTCGATAATTGCCACGTTAATGACCCCTCACAATAACTATTTTAAGACTATGTGAAATTTGTCACATTCTCGGCGATTATAACCCTGGGAGTTCTGAAGGAGTATCCCTCTAGTACTCTCATGGACTCTCACACGCGTTCAAAACATTTTATTTTAAAAAATATAACATCATTTAATGGCATACTGTATAAAGGATTGGAACTCAGCCCCTGTTGGACTCGTCTAACAAAATATATTTAACTGCTTAAAATGCTCTGCGAAATACTCAATAAATCAGCGTAACAGTAATTTCGAGACGTTTTTTAAAGTATAAAGACCTACTGAATTCACGGATGAAAGGACAGGAAGTATATAGACTCTTAACTCTGTACAAATAAGTAATTACGAATAAATATCCCAGAGGATTTGTCATCGTCGATACCTGATCACGCAAAAACGCACCTACAAAACTAAATGCAAATTTTTCATTTACAGATGCCAATGTCTTATTTTAACATATTCTATCTATACTGTTATCTATGTAAAAACGAACTACCGAATAGGAATGATCGAATATTTCCTATGAATTGCATGCTACGAAATTCTAAAACAAAAGAAATGAAAATACACACAATGATTTTATATTGATTTAGGAAAAGGCGATTTAGTAAAGGAAACTCGAAATTGGAAACGAAACAACTACAGAGAGGCTTTTGTAATAGTGAGAATTTTAAAAAAATGTTCACATTGACTAGAAAACCTTTTATGGTGTACGTTTCGGTATATGCATAACAAAAAGCTAAACTGCACGTGTCCAGTGTACAACGATTTATACACACAAACGTTAGAAGGACACTAAAAGGCAGGTCCGATGTAGCGGTCCTCGTCATCAGCACCGGTACGTTGAGTTTCAGAGGTTAAATGTCACCTGCCAAAAGATGAGATTAAAGAAATGATTTGATGATTAAGAAACAACAACTAAGCATCTTAGAATTTTCAACCATCCATGAATGCCACTTGATTAAGGCTCAGCATATCATTACCGTTCCACTATCCTCCTGATGTTCCTCTATTCCTTCGGGACGTTGATTTCTGTCCAAATCCTCCTGAAACGGTACCAAAAAGATCAAATTCAGGCGTTATTAATACACCACATTGCGGCATTGTACGTTCAACTTTGTCTGTACAAGCCATTTGGAATAAAACCACTTACCTTATGCCCAAATCTTTGCAGTCTCCTTTCTCGTACCTGTAAATAAAAACAGAAAGCAAAGAAAAAATCTCAAAATATGTACATGAGTCGACCTTAACTATTGGTTCATCGCGCACCATGCCACGACATATCCGGGACTTTTCCACACTTTGCGGCGCTAAATTTAAAAGACAATTAGGGAAATGTACAGAAAACAATGAAAGAAATCGACCAAAACTCGGCAGAACCGCTCGAAAATTCTTTATTTGCGGGATAACTATTCAGTTTACAATTTAGTATTCATATGGCTTTGGTAGATGAGAAGTCAATAAAGAAAATGTGACTGTTATTACGCATGTGGTTCACTGGGAAGTGTTATTTTTTTGGCTTCAAAAGTAGCTATTTCGGCGCTCCCTTTATATGGCCTTGACTCTTTTAGAAGCAAATTTTTTAGAAGCAATGTATATGCTTCCGCGTAACTTTAGCACGTAAGCTTTCTGTACATTGCAAAGCTAAGTGACAAGAACAGTATCTGCAGTTAATAGCAATAACAATACTGTAAAAGGTTGGAGTGGATCGTGGTAACTAGGTCACTTTCGAAATATTGAAGTTCAGCTTGATAACACGGCCTAAAGAATGCAAACAAGAGAGCTAAATGGTCATTGAATTTCTTTGTATGTGTCCTCTAGGCCTCACTGCCAAACGCAATTTTAATGTATCGAATGGGGCCTGTTGAGTTAGCACAAGACCGAAGGAACGCCAATAATAAATCGCTATTTGCTCTTTCTTTAAATTTTGAATTAAATTTTAGGCATATGAGCAAACATGTTGGCATACGTGTCAATGTATTCGATCATTCATAATTTTAGCATTTCTTCGAGCGAGTGACTCTATGCACTAGATACCTCCTCGCTATCAACAACTGTGACCTCCGGAGCATTCTCAGCTGGCTCATCTTGAGGCTTTTCAGCAGGCTCTTCCCCCTAAAGTAGTAATGAGAGAAGACTGTTGTTATAACCTCGATATAAATATAACAGAATAGTTTGATGTACTACTGACATTTGAATGACTTTCATGAAACAAACCTTAAGTAGATCTTAGCTAACGAACGAGGCAGTTACTGATCTATTTCGCCCCTTTTTATCAATCTGTAATAAATTCAATAGCTCTGATATTGTGGCTATCAAATTTGCTAAAATCGCTTAAAAGAGACGATTTGTTCAGCCAGACAGTGACAAATAATTTATTTCTGCTTTAACGCATTAGCTATTCTTTTTTTCTGCTAATTGACACTCACATTAAGTTATTTACAGAAGTTACTGTGACCAGAATTATAACAAAGGAGAAATAAGATTTACGCTCAAAGATCGAAGCTCAGAAAATAACATATTTCTGCCCAAGTGCGCCCACGCGTGCCGATTTACTCGCTGTTTGCATCGATTTCTTCCTTTTGTCTTCCATTTCCTGAGATGAAATATAGCAAAAGTGATTTCACAATTAAAACTGATGTACACTTAAACCTCTTTTGTTAACTATCTATGGCTTAGGAATTATGGAAAGAACATCTTGATGTCTTCCCTTTAAGCCTAAAAAATGCCATAAAGGAGACCTTTCCAAACAATTAAAAGGTAGGTAGATCTACTTAGTATCACCGATGAAACCTTGTAATCCATAGATAATCAAATGACATTGAAGAAGTCGATCCCTTATTGAACGTTACTAAGGAAAATTAATTTTCGTCATGAAATGATAATTCTTGCACAGCATTTCATACGTATGCATCACTTTGACTAACCGATAAACTTAGATCCTCCTCTTGTTGTCGTTTTAATTGTCTGTTTTTATGAAGTAGTTCCCTACGATGCAATGGCACATCAAAAATTACATCTAAATATATAACAATAATCTGGCTTGCTGGCTGTCTCGGAGTAAAATTGAGTGCATGCCCGGGGGGGGGGGGGGGGGTACTCCCTTATATGAGCTTAATGGGGTCGTGCGGCCAGCCAGGGTATGTTTTTCGGGATTTTTGTCTTAAACAGGGTATCAAATTTGTCATTTTTTGTCTTAATCAGGGTATCGATTCATCAATTTTTGTCTTAAATGGGATATCTTTTCTTGGACGATAGATGGCAAAATTTTTACAAGCTCTTGTAAATTATTTTTGTCTTCCGTTGACTTTGGCTTTGATACCAGGCACATTAATTTTCACTGATTACACAACAAGAAAGCCACACAATTTGTATCCGCAACTTTCAATCTATGTCTTAAACAGGGTATCAAAAAAATCGAGTTCGGGCCGAGGGCCGTGCTCAAGACCTCGGGCACAGTTTTCCCTAAATTTAAAAGATCGTTTATCTCTGAAGACATGGATGACTATTAACATTATAATTATCATTAGGTTTATATTTAGAATCATTGGAATTTGTCAGCTGATAAACAACCTTGATTTGTTCTTGTTTGTTCGTTTCTGTCGGATTATGCTGTGACATGCACTCCCGGGGGGGGGGGGGGGGGGGGGGGTACTTGATATATTCCTGGTTGGGGAGGTGCGGCCCGGCCCCTCATACCCTGACCCTGTTTAAGACAATATCGCTGATTTTCCTACCCTGTTTAAGACAGAACTCCGATTTTTGATACCCTGTTTAAGACATAGATTGAAAGTTGCGGATACAAATTGTGTGGCTTTCTTGTTGTGTAATCAGTGAAAATTAATGTGCCTGGTATCAAAGCCAAAGTCAACGGAAGACAAAAATAATTTACAAGAGCTTGTAAAAATTTTGCCATCTATCGTCCAAGAAAAGATATCCCATTTAAGACAAAAATTGATGAATCGATACCCTGATTAAGACAAAAAATGACAAATTTGATACCCTGTTTAAGACAAAAATCCCGAAAAACATACCCTGGCTGGCCGCACGACCCCATTAAGCTCATATAAGGGAGTACCCCCCCCCCCCCCCCCGGGCATGCACTCAATTTTACTCCGAGACAGCCAGCAAGCCAGATTATTGTTATATATTTAGATGTAATTTTTGATGTGCCATTGCATCATAGGGAACTACTCCATAAAAACAGACAATTAAAACGACAACAAGGGGAGGATCTAAGGTTATCGGTTAGTCAAAGTGATACATACGTATGAAATGCTGTGCAAGAATTATCCTTTCATGACGAAAATTAATTTTCCTTAGTAACGTTCAATAAGGGATCGACTTCTTCAATGTCATTTTATTATCTATGGATTACAAGGTTTCATCGGTGATACTAAGTAGATCTACCTACCTTATAATTGTTTGGAAAGGTCTCCTTTATGGCATTTTTTAGGCTTAAAGGGAAGACATCAAGATGTTCTTTCCATAATTCCTAAGCCATAGATAGTTAACAAAAGAGGTTTAAGTGTACATCAGTTTTAATTGTGAAATCACTTTTGCTATATTTCATCTCAGGAAATGGAAGACAAAAGGAAGAAATCGATGCAAACAGTGAGTAAATTGGCACGCGTAGGCGCACTTGGGCAGAAATATGTTGTTTTCTGAGCTGCGATCTTTGAGCGTAAATCTTATTTCTCCTTTGTTATAATTCTGGTCACAGTAACTTCTGTAAATAACTTAATGTGAGTGTCAATTAGCAGAAAAAAAGAATAGCTAATGCGTTAAAGCAGAAATAAATTATTTGTCACTGTCTGGCTGAACAAATCGTCTCTTTTAAGCGATTTTAGCAAATTTGATAGCCACAATATCAGAGCTATTGAATTTATTACAGATTGATAAAAAGGGGCGAAATAGATCAGTAACTGCCTCGTTCGTTAGCTAAGATCTACTTAAGGTTTGTTTCATGAAAGTCATTCAAATGTCAGTAGTACATCAAACTATTCTGTTATATTTATATCGAGGTTATAACAACAGTCTTCTCTCATTACTACTTTAGGGGGAAGAGCCTGCTGAAAAGCCTCAAGATGAGCCAGCTGAGAATGCTCCGGAGGTCACAGTTGTTGATAGCGAGGAGGTATCTAGTGCATAGAGTCACTCGCTCGAAGAAATGCTAAAATTATGAATGATCGAATACATTGACACGTATGCCAACATGTTTGCTCATATGCCTAAAATTTAATTCAAAATTTAAAGAAAGAGCAAATAGCGATTTATTATTGGCGTTCCTTCGGTCTTGTGCTAACTCAACAGGCCCCATTCGATACATTAAAATTGCGTTTGGCAGTGAGGCCTAGAGGACACATACAAAGAAATTCAATGACCATTTAGCTCTCTTGTTTGCATTCTTTAGGCCGTGTTATCAAGCTGAACTTCAATATTTCGAAAGTGACCTAGTTACCACGATCCACTCCAACCTTTTACAGTATTGTTATTGCTATTAACTGCAGATACTGTTCTTGTCACTTAGCTTTGCAATGTACAGAAAGCTTACGTGCTAAAGTTACGCGGAAGCATATACATTGCTTCTAAAAAATTTGCTTCTAAAAGAGTCAAGGCCATATAAAGGGAGCGCCGAAATAGCTACTTTTGAAGCCAAAAAAATAACACTTCCCAGTGAACCACATGCGTAATAACAGTCACATTTTCTTTATTGACTTCTCATCTACCAAAGCCATATGAATACTAAATTGTAAACTGAATAGTTATCCCGCAAATAAAGAATTTTCGAGCGGTTCTGCCGAGTTTTGGTCGATTTCTTTCATTGTTTTCTGTACATTTCCCTAATTGTCTTTTAAATTTAGCGCCGCAAAGTGTGGAAAAGTCCCGGATATGTCGTGGCATGGTGCGCGATGAACCAATAGTTAAGGTCGACTCATGTACATATTTTGAGATTTTTTCTTTGCTTTCTGTTTTTATTTACAGGTACGAGAAAGGAGACTGCAAAGATTTGGGCATAAGGTAAGTGGTTTTATTCCAAATGGCTTGTACAGACAAAGTTGAACGTACAATGCCGCAATGTGGTGTATTAATAACGCCTGAATTTGATCTTTTTGGTACCGTTTCAGGAGGATTTGGACAGAAATCAACGTCCCGAAGGAATAGAGGAACATCAGGAGGATAGTGGAACGGTAATGATATGCTGAGCCTTAATCAAGTGGCATTCATGGATGGTTGAAAATTCTAAGATGCTTAGTTGTTGTTTCTTAATCATCAAATCATTTCTTTATTCATTTTTGGCAGGTGACATTTAACCTCTGAAACTCAACGTACCGGTGCTGATGACGAGGACCGCTACATCGGACCTGCCTTTTAGTGTCCTTCTAACGTTTGTGTGTATAAATCGTTGTACACTGGACACGTGCAGTTTAGCTTTTTGTTATGCATATACCGAAACGTACACGAAAAAGGTTTTCTAGTCAATGTGAACATTTTTTTAAAATTCTCACTATTACAAAAGCCTCTCTGTAGTTGTTTCGTTTCCAATTTCGAGTTTCCTTTACTAAATCGCCTTTTCCTAAATCAATATAAAATCATTGTGTGTATTTTCATTTCTTTTGTTTTAGAATTTCGTAGCATGCAATTCATAGGAAATATTCGATCATTCCTATTCGGTAGTTCGTTTTTACATAGATAACAGTATAGATAGAATATGTTAAAATAAGACATTGGCATCTGTAAATGAAAAATTTGCATTTAGTTTTGTAGGTGCGTTTTTGCGTGATCAGGTATCGACGATGACAAATCCTCTGGGATATTTATTCGTAGTTACTTATTTGTACAGAGTTAAGAGTCTATATACTTCCTGTCCTTTCATCCGTGAATTCAGTAGGTCTTTATACTTTAAAAAACGTCTCAAAATTACTGTTACGCTGATTTATTGAGTATTTCGCAGAGCATTTTAAGCAGTTAAATATATTTTGTTAGACGAGTCCAACAGGGGCTGAGTTCCAATCCTTTATACAGTATGCCATTAAATGATGTTATATTTTTTAAAATAAAATGTTTTGAACGCGTGTGAGAGTCCATGAGAGTACTAGAGGGATACTCCTTCAGAACTCCCAGGGTTATAATCGCCGAGAATGTGACAAATTTCACATAGTCTTAAAATAGTTATTGTGAGGGGTCATTAACGTGGCAATTATCGAGTCTCTAAAATGGTGGTTTTGACGAGGATTTGAAAAACTATCTCTCTTAACCCTTTGCTTCCGAAGAGTGACTTAAAGATTTCACTCTGTCTAACGCCAGACGATTTTACTATCCGATTCCATCGGGGTTTAAGGCTTAAAAATGGCGATTTTAAGGAGAATTAAAAATAACGATTCTAAAAGGCTTCAAAGAGGCGATTTTAAGGAGATTTTAAGCGGTGATTCTGAGAAGCCTTGATTTTGGCGGATTAAAGGGGATTTTACGCCAACTTGATTGAGCAATTTCAAATCTTAAAAGGGGAGGATTTCAGGAAAACAACCCAATCGCTGAATGAGTATAAAAAGTAAGACTTTTCCCGACTCTTCAATTGAAACATTTAGGGACTCTCAAAAGTAAGACTTTAAAGGAGTCTTAGAAGCGAGACTTTCAGGAGTCTTAAAGTGGAACTTTTAAGGAGTCGAAAAAATGAGACTTTAGGAGTCTTAAAAGTGGGACTTGTAAGAATTCTTAAAGGCGGGACTTTTAAGGAGTCATAAAAGTGAGACTTTAAGGAGTCGTAAAAGTGGGTTTTTTAGGGAGTCTTAAAAGTGAGACATTTAAGAAGTCTTAAACGTGAGACATTATATATTGACATTATCAGTGCGGAGATAAAGCATGGCGTTTGCGGGGCAAACGGCAAAGGTCCTGCTGTCTGTCTTGGCTGTTTGTGCTCTAAAGTGATGGTACTAGAGGTGAATATCAGGAGTCGTTTATTTGTGTGATATATTTAAAGAAAACAACACAAAATCTAAAAAATCAAAGGGGAAATTTTTGCCGTTTGCCGTCACGTAAACGTCAAATGTACTAGAGAGATTAAGCTTGACGTTACGCCAGATGGCAAACTTTTGCCTTCTGTCTTTAGCTCTTTGAACGGTAGAGTAAAAATATTTGTATTTGTGGTGAATAGTAGGAGACATTTTTCTCTTTTTTTGCGATTTAATTAAGGATTAGAAGAAAAGAACACAAACTCAGAGGTCATCTTTGCCGTTTGCCCTCTGCCGTAAACGCCATGCTTAAACTCACTGCTCATTATGACGTTTGCGGCAGACGGCAGACGGCTAACGCTATAAATTATCTCTCATTTTTTATTCTTTTCTTGTAATCCCTAATTAAATCACAGAAATATAGAAGAAATTGTCTTCTATTCACCCCAAATATAACTTTTTTTAATCTACTGAACAGACAGCTGAAGACAGACGGCAAAAGTTTCATTTTTGCTGTTTGTCGTAACGTCATTTGTGGCGGCGGTGCGGTCGCCTAAAAGAGTGTCAACGGTAGAGTCGAAAAGTGAAATATATAAATTAATCTTTCTGCTACGTGTATTGGCCATTTTAAGAGCAAGATTCGCTTTATTTTAAGCAATCACTGCGCTCTAGATCAACTAAAAAATACCATAATACTCTATTAGTGCTTCTAGTCTTATTGCCAGCCCTAAAACGGCTCCATAGGTGACCATTCTGCTTCTTGAGGTCTTGTCAAAGTTCGTTCAAAAGAAGTGGCATACTGGAAGTAATATCTTTCAGTTGGATTTCTTTTTTGTCAGCGAATTTGAACTTTTTCCTACAGAAGTAACGTATCAAAGGAGAAGGCTTTACCGCAGTCTGAATTGGCAACTTGCGGGAATATTTCGCTTGTAAATAGATCATTAGATTCAACCAAAAATGCTCAAGATCTAGAGGACTAGAGTAAGTTTGTGTATAACAATCAGTGTTGATGTATTTTGTTTCTTTAATTTCCAGGTTCCTGGCTCGTTCAAAGAGAGAAGAGTGTACTCTTGTTTCATACTGTTGTATTTTTAAGTTAGTTGATTAAAACTATTTAATTCTTCTGCAGTTCTCAAGTTGTATTTAGATTTTATATTTCGCAAGATTTAGTTGAGCAATGAATCATCAGGTAGGGAAAGGCTTGTTTATGTGTAACGTACACAAACCTTTCCATGTACGTTTTGTTAGTGTAGCCGTAACTGAGGTACATGGAAATTTCCGTGTATCTTGCAGTTGCCACGAGTTTCGTTGCAAGGTACATGGAAATTTCCATGTACCTTGCCATATGTTTCATCGCAAGGTACATGGAAATTTCCATGTACCTTGTCAAAAGTCTCGTTACAAAGGTACATGGAAATGTCCATGTACCTTTGCAACCTGATCGCCGTAGGCTGGGCGGTTTCTTGCTCTGTCTGCCTTTGGTTGTTGTTTTTTTTTTCGTTTTGTCGGTTACAAATCCCAAACCTCCGCGGATGATGTCATCATCAGCCAATTACAGGCCATTTCTCAGCTCTTTTCTTCATACCTCCCCTCAGGAGAGTTTTGCCTAGTTAGCGAATTAAATAAACTTGCGGTTAGTTGGGGAGGGTTTATTTGGTCAAAATTGGGCGAAAATCCCTCAGAGATGCACGTCAAGGTATTTGCAAGGATAAAGACCGTAACTTAGGACCAGTTGCTGGCTACTAAGGCTGAAATTATCCAGAGTTAAGCTGTATTTTCGTTTTGCTTGCATGTTCACTTTCGGAGGGAATATTCGATGCGCTAAAGAAGGTATTACGTCGGTCGTCAGCCATGGACTCCGCTGTTGGTGATAAATAAGATCGTGTTTACTGGAATGCCCTTACGGTGATAAATAAGATCGTGTTTACTTCGCTAGAAGCAATGGTGGAGTTTTCTGGGAAAAAAAAAAATAAAACCTTGGCTTTGAACATATGCAAATATATATATTCGTTTGAAAGGTCAATTGTGAGACCTCTTCTCCTTCGAGGTAGGAAACAAAGTCTCCGATTACAAATCACGCAACCACGCTATGCAAAGAATGTGAAAATCTCTTACAACCCAGGCACTGAGCCAAATTTGAATCATGCAATCTCTATTGTTTCCAATCTTTTAAATTGTTTCCGGGTAATGTTTTCTCGCAAAACGTTGTTGCTAAACAATACATAATGTTTTTGTGAGCTCGAAAGAGTTAAAAGAGCACGGTTTTAAGTTTTTTTTAAACTTCTTGTTTACATGTATGTCACAATTGTGATAGCTATCAGCTTTAACTGTCTTGTTTTGCTTTTATTTTTTAATAGGATTCATTTGGGGAGTCAGAATCTGAGGAAGAGGTAAGGTTCAGTGAAATGTCTTTTTTTAAGAAGATATACTTGCTGTGAGTAAAAATGTGAACTGTTTTGCCCAGAAAGATTATTTTATCCTTAGAGGAGAACTGACCAAAGTGGATTCCATATAAATAAGCCTTCAAAAATGTTCAGCCAAATCCTGAATTTGGTTGCCTCTACATGTAGTTCACCATCATCCGCGATTGACTATCCACATGTACAATGCATGACATTTTGTTAAAATAAATCTTTGTGATCTGTATGGCTGAGAGTTCCTTCTGTTCTGATATTTTAAGTCCCACTCTAACGAAATTTTCGTATCCTCTTTTATGCACCTAATCTATAGTTTCAAACATTCTTAAAGGGGCTCAGTCACGGCATCTTGAGTTATTTTGAACATCGAAAAAAATAACCGTTAAATTGAAGGAAACCTAAAAATAACACTTTATAAAGATAGAAAAACATCAAAGAGACGATAATAAACCATAAAGGAACAAGGATGGTTAAGGATGGAGAAGATTGACGCGGATTGCAAACAACAAATTTGAAAAGTTTTGCTAAGCTTTTCAAATGTGACTGAGCCCCTTTAAAATCATGGTGAAAGTTATGTCATATCCTAATGAAAAGTTTTATTGCTGCCGAAATCAACTTTTTGGAACAAAACTGTGTCCTGTTGCGGGGACCGAGTTTAGGACCTTGTGACATCAATGGTTGTATTCACACATGAAGCACATGAAGCACAATAGATTCTCTCTAGTTTTTGCTTGATTTATTCAAGTTTGTTCTTCACATTGTCAATACTTGATAGTTTTCTACCTTGTAATTTATGCCCAGCTTTGACAGAAAATATTCATCATAGACATTACATCATAGACATTGGAGGGTGCCAAAAGTGTAGATTCACCAAAATTGATGCTGCAGATTAGAACAGCTCAGTAGTATACCTTTCGAACATCTTGAGTACAGGATTTGAGACTTCAAAGACAAGTGTGTGGCAACTTTTATATCAACTTTACTGCATTAATTAGAAGCAGTAAACACATGAGCCATCCGCACAATTACAGAAATTCGGCCCACAAGCTTTGTGTCAAGTACTAGATTGCACACAGGGGGCATCTTTTTATGATACTACTAAGCTAGAGTTGTTGTGGTAGACAAAGAGTTCCTTTGAAACCAGATTATTGTTGTCTACAGCAGGGTTTGCTTTATTGCAGCATACATATCAGTGCAAACAAAGGGAATATTTTGCATCTCTTTTACACGTATCTCCCAAATGCAACATTTCACGGCCCATGGGTTTAAGGTCGGCACACACTAGGGGACTAGTCGCAGGAACTTGTCCCAGGGACTTGCTTCGGAGACGAGCCCCTAGTGTGTATTTGCATTTTGCATCGAAATTCTAGTCGCAGGGACCTCATTTTTGGTCCCTGCAACTAGTCCTACAAATTAAGCTGGTTTGATTTCTGGGACTAGTCGCACAGACCAATAATCCCACAAATCGGTCAAGTTTCTAGTGTGTACACACTAGGGGATAAGTCCCTGCGACAAGTCCCTGTGACTAGTCCCCTAGTTGGTGCCTAGCTTTATATGTCTATGATCTTCATTTAATAGTATCCAAGTTCAGAGTAATTCGTTAAAATGTCACTAGTTTACACTCCTTTCGAAGGTTTATTAAACTAATTTTACATATATTTGTATTACCTGTCGCCACCGACACTGTCCCACTTTCTCTCGTTCCCTGAAAACATAGGGTCATGGCAGCTTAGTTTTCCTTTAGTTTATAGTTTTAAATTCTTTAACTCCATATAAAAGAAGAGCATTTCTTAAATTGTTGCTGTTGTGATAACTAGTCTTGTAGGATGTAGCAGATACAACTAGATTAAAGGTCTCTGTGGCACAATCTTGTCCGCATTGATGCACTCTTGTCCACATTGATGCACTCTTGTCCGCATTGATGTAGTTAGACCCTAGCTAGTAAACATTATTTGTGAACTACACTGTTAATTCAGTTTTTAACTGCCAGAAGTGTTCATAAACTATTTATTTGTATTTATTTATTTATTTATTTTAATTCACAAAGCGTCCAGTTTCCTCAAACTGAAGATCGAAGACTAGAAGCCTTTTTGCTGCGATTCATGCAGTAGCACTCTGGATGATATTTTAAGAGCCACTTTCTCTTGTTTTCATGTCTTTTTTTTTATTTTATGAGTGTAATTATTGTTTAAATAAGTGATTACCATTTGGCCAAGTATCCCCATCATGTTGTGATTAACAACTCCCACTTGTTTGCTTGCTTACATAAAATGTCCTTTGGATAGAACGAACCTTCGAGGTTACCGTTTTATTTAAATGCACTTTGTCAGAATTAAGTACTGGTCTGTGGATGCAGTCTATTTCACATGTACGTCAGGTCTAGTTGCAGAACCTGCAAAAACGTATCAATTAACACAAGCTCATAGCTGGGTGAGTGGGAGTTGTGAAAAAAAAAAATTGAAAAAGAGCCCCAAGAAACATTTAATATGTACTTAAGATCATGCTGAAATGTTTAATAAGGTTAATTGTCACACTCTTTTGATACAACATTTTTTCCATAGGAAAACTCGGAGTCAGAATCCCAATGGGAAGAAATGTCTAGTGATGATGGAGACGGCAATGATGTATGTACACCTTCATAATCAACCCTTAGTGGATGTCAGGTACTTTTAGTTATCAGTTTTCAATAATCCCTGAGAGCTCATGAAAAGCTTTGACTTACTTGCTCTACATGTACCTTGTCCTTAAAGAACAGCTAAACTTAATCGTTTTTCGCAGCTCTCAACTACAGCCTGGATGTGGCTGATTAAAAAAAAAAAAAAAAAAAAAAAAAAAAAACTATTTAAGGCAGCTTACATGTATTAGCACACTATGCTGCCTTTTCTGCTTTACTGATTTTTAATTGTTTTCTATTTAAATTTCTGCTTGTTAAAAGGTCTATTTCAAGCAGAAGGGTTAGCCAGTAGCTGGCTCTTAACTACTTCTCTGCTCTTCTCTACTTCTCTCTGTTATTATACAATTTGTAATGCGGCTTGCCACGATTTTTTGTGGTCTGCATTTATATTAGTTTTCCTCCTTTATGGGCAATTGTTTTGCATCATACAACAGTCTAGAAGACGTTTAAAAGGTTTTTTCTTGCTGGACTGGCTTGTGGTTCAATTTTGTATGTGCCTTATTTTTTGGTGTGGTGATGTGATTGAATTTGAAATACCTTTTTATTTATAAGCCATTTTTGAGTTACCCTCTGCATGTACCTTGTAACTACTTGTGCCTTGGTGCACAACCTTTCATATGAAAATAAATGTGATTTGTGAAACAGAAAAGGTCTGAGACAGGCAACCCAGAAAAGAAAAAGCTAACTGGTTTTTGGAGGCAGGCAAAATATTATGGAAGGAAACAATTGTAATTTACCCTTCTTGGGAAGGTACTTGTCCCAGCAGCAGCTCCTCTTGAAAGACCTTCTTAGTGTTATTTTGTTTTCGAATCCAACTTTTAATTCGCATGCTCATGTTTACTGAATGAGGCACTCTCGCAACAAGAAGACGCTGATTACTATAATTATGAATGCATTAGTTTTTCGCAGACTATTTCACTGCTCCACTTTTTGGAGTTATGCTTCTCAAGTAAACTTAAGTAAGTTTTAAGCAATCCCAAAACTTCACCAGTTGCATTGTCAGTGGTAAAAGGAATTTGATCACATATCTTTTATCTAAAGAGAATTGCACTGGTTGCCAGTAAGCAAGCTACTCTACTATTGAGTTGCGATAGTGGCATTCAAGTGCACGATGGGTTGTTACCCTAGGTACATGTCTGCATATTTCAATAGGAGTTTTGACAAAATTCTCAAATGACTGACATACCTCTTTTTAGAACCACAAGTGGTCCAAGATTGTGTTAGTTTCTTTTGACCCTACATAATCTAAGTGTCAGAATCTGTTTTGAGCCTCCTTATTTTTATTGTAGTTTTTATTCCAGATGTATATAAATGAATTGTATAGTATTATTGCCTCTTAAAATCCCCCTTGGGGAAGTGGTAAAACCGTAGTAAAGTATGTATGTAGCATGTATGTGAAGAAAACTTATTTGAATAAGAATTAAATGGTTGGCCACCTAGAAAGGAACATGGGATCTCAGAATCTTGGAAATGGCCTTTCGATTACAAAAACTTGCACTTCTTTAAGACTGAATCAGATAGTAATGGTAATGCTTTAGTACATAAATATGTTTCTTTTTCGTTGTTCATGAAGTGATCATTTCAGGCCTTCTATACATAGGGTCTAAAAATAGCCAATTATGCAGAGTCAACAAGTTATGCAGGAAAATTGTGGCACTTATTCTTGTTGTGCCCTGTTCACAGTGGGTTTGAAATGTGTTGTAAATCTTTTACAGTTAAACATCAAACTTCAATTTTAGATACTCGCTTTTCATCGTCAAAACCCTGGCTTGTGACTGTGTTTATGACTGGTTTCAAGAATGTGGTTGCTAAAATCATGTTAGAGGTTTTCTTTTCTTGACTGTTTTAATGTTTGTTTTTCAGGACACAGAAGTTTCGGGACTGCTACAGGCTTTGCGTGCTCGTGAAGAGATACAGAGGGTGTTAAGTAGCCCTATTCCTTCAGCATCTCAGATTGTTAAAGATGCCGAAACAATACATGATATTTTACATAAAGACTTGGAAACAGCACAAGAAGCACGTGTAAGACCAGAAGAACACAACCAACTTCTACATCTAATGACCAATATTAAACAGCAGATAGAAAATTTCCCGCCAGAAAGTGGTGATATTGGACCAGCACTTCACGCGGCAAGACAAGTGGGGTATTGGTCTTCTGTCTTCATTTCAATGTTCTCAAACAACACTTCTACCCCAACAAATGTAAGCACTTCTCTGCCCATGTTTACAGCACCAGTTATATCACCTGACATCAATCCGTCTCTGGCTTCCCAAGCTCCCATCTCATCTACAATAAACCAGGCTACTCCAACGACACAGCTTGCACCCTCCATCCAGTCGTCAACTACCCAGCACCCTCCAGCAAGCTTAATTCCTTCCTCCTTCAACAATCCTGCCTTACGCATCACCACAGCACCAGTCATCCCATTTGGCATCAATCCATCTACTCTGGATTCTCAAGCTCTTATCCCAACTACAATAAGTGAGGCTGCTTCAACAACACCCCTTACACCCTCCATCCAATCGCCAACCACCCAGCACCCTCCAACAAGCTTCATTCCCTCTTCATTCAACCATCCTGCCTTACCCATCTCCACAGCACCGGCCATCTCATTTGGTGTCAATCCATCTAATATTGCTTCTCAAGGTCACATCCCATTTACAATAAACCAGGCTGCTCCAGCAACACATCTTACACCCTCCATTCAATCCTCAACTACCCAGCAACCTCCAACAAGATTCATTGGTTCCTCATCCAACCATCCTGCCTCACCCATCATCACAGCACCAGTCACCTCATCTGGCGTCAATCCATCAACTCTGACTTCCCAAGTTTTCATTCCATCTGCGCAAGCAACACATGCTGCATCTGCATCTTGTACTGACCCAGCAACGATGGCAGTGTTTAGGGAGTATGGATCAGGATTAATGAATGAGTGGCTGGATTCATTAACCATTCCTAGAAATGTTGAAAATTTGCAGCAGGTCAAAGAGATTTGGGAAGTGGGTAATGTTAACTGCCCACCACTCTCTAAATGGACAGTGGTTATGAGAAACCACAGATGTAAAAATGGAAAAAATTCTTCGATGTTCAGCCAGCGCAAGTATATTTACAATTTATTTAAAAACTGCAATTTCGATGAGAACCTTGTTTTTACACGATACAATGAACTGAGGCCAGGGAAATTGTACAAAATCCTTAATAGTAAATTAAAGTAAGTAGAACTTTTTGTCCTAATTTTGTTGTAACCTGTGCATGATAAGTCTTTTGAGGGTGAATAAAAACCCGCATTTTACCAAGGTCATCAATGTAAATTTCAATTTATAAGGCTCTTAATTTTTGAGAAAATGTTATTGTTGTTAAAAGAATATTGGTTCTGCCAGTTGTTTACACCATGTACACATATGCATCTATCCTGTTTACTATAGTATTTCTATATTCTAAAATAGCTTTGCGTGGGACTATGCTTACAAACATATCTAATCCCAATCCTTTAATTTTTGTTTACTAGTTTTGATACTTAATTTCATGGTTTTGGTTTGGTCGTCACCAAACTATTTCAGCCCAGACTGATTTAACCAGTGAAATTAATAATATGATGACTCAGTGGCGAGGTCTTGATCTTTAAGGTGTATTGAGTATAGAGAAGTCAATAGTGTATCAATTCTTTTACAATAGACCTTGATTTGCCTTCCCTTGGTGTCAAATTTGTGTTTTAGAGTTTTTTCATTTTGCAGTTGAACAGTTTGACCTTCAGTATGTTAAATTATAGTGTACATAGTTATGATGTGAAAACAATTGCTGCTTATTTGAGAGGCTTTTGAAAATACAGAAGAATGACGTTTTTCTTTTAAGAGAATTTTTTTATTCCTTTTAGAGATATTTACGTTTTTTGTAGGAAATGTTGAAGCAGTGTTCACACTTGGCATCAAAGATGTGCATCACAAATGAAACCAATTGACCCCACCCAGTGTCAGGTTTTTGCCAAGGAAACTCTCTTGGCTACAGTCTCTTTCTGTCAAAAAACCAAATATCCTCATTTTCAATGCTTGAACGTGGCACGGAAGGTCTTGCTTGGAACAGATATGGTTCCCATGTTGTCTTAACTCTGATCATTAGATTGGCTACATTAGATGGTCCTTGATTGAGTCAAAAAACTGGGGATTTGTTTTAATTAAGACAGGACCAGTAGCAAACTGTTGTCATGGCAACAGCACAACAGGTGTCATTTTGTTTCTCTTCTGATGAACGCTCCTGGTGCCAAGTTCGAAGAACCCAGCTTCAATATTTCCAGAGATATTCTTCAGTCAATATTTTAACAATTTGAGTTGTAAATATTGTGTTGTCCATCACTGTCTCAATCTGCATAATATAATATCTCTATATATTCCAAAAAAGTGCCATT
>JAHPZR010022517.1:0-33765 GCA_019787425.1 Platygyra sinensis | reverse complement strand
ACTAAAAGTCTTTTAAACAATATGCACAGAAAAAGCCTTTCCTGAATGCATGTTGCAACAGCGTTTGCTTTAATTATATCACTCCTTTTGTATGGCTAGTCGTTTAAATAACCCAGGTCTATACTGGTTTCGCTGAAGGCTGCATGGGCTCTGTACTTTCCACGGCTTAGGATTCACCATTGGTCAAAATCCAGACATTTGTTTATCTGTAAAAGAGTCTCAGCTTAGACTGCAGTATCATTCGCTTGTTATATCAATACTGTAACTGAAACTTCTCTTGCCTGTTGGCAAGTAAAGGACAGAATCCAGCAACTCAGATGCAAAATCCAGGCTTTCTGACAGGATTTTAATATATTACAGACATTTCCTTAGTTTGCACTTTGTCTTTTGTTCTAATACCTTACTTATAACTTGAGAGATTTTGATTGTTCACTTGCCATCCCACAGCCCACACTAATTATTGTAAAAGAAGTCTGTCCTACAGCAGAGATGTATTTTGAAATACATGTAGTCTATCCTTGGATACTCAACAGTCACCCTCTCTCAATGAATTTAAATCTTAGTGGAAGAATTATGATCTTGATAGTAGTCGGTGAAAGTTTTATTTTGGTTTTATACACAGCTTCCTTGTAAAGTGGTTTTTTTTTCTATCATTTTCTTATTGTAGTAATTATTAAGTGATTTATTAGTTACTAGGTACAATGTAGTTAAACAAGTAGTGGCAGATCTGGGGCCCACCCCCCTTATTTTAGGTCAAAAAAGGGGAAATGATTAAAGGGAGAAAAGCCAGCAGGGCAAGTAAATGAAAACTGGACCCCCACTTAGCTTAATGTCTGGATCCACCATTGACTAATTTAATTCAATATTGCAAAGTCCTAAAATTGTACATGTAAATAAAAAATTGTACACGTAAATAAAAAATTACTTTGATACCATGAATGCTGTTGGAAGGAGGGGGTGGGCAGGTGATAAGATAAGATAATTTTATTTATAGTATTACACAGTTTTTCCATCAGTTGATTTAGTTAAAATTATCTTTACTAGTATATCTATCTGCCCAACTACAATAAAATTTAATAATAACAATTCAATTAAATGACATAAAAAAATTCTGCTTTTCACAGAGGCCGTGTCTAAAATTTACTTAAAATTACGATGTTACTTTAAACTGTGGCTACTTAATTTAGATTTGAAATAGGTCAGTGAAGACGCTTGTCTTAGGTCTACAGGTAAGTTGTTCCACAACTGAGCTGTGCTGTACAAAAAACTTCTCTTGAGATAATCAGTTCGAGGTTGTGGAAGAACTATTTTGTTTTCTGTATTCCTGTGGGTGGTTGGGATGCAGATAGCAGACTTTGATTTGGCTGGGGTCATAAATTGAACTTTCTAAGTCTAAAGAGAAGAGGGAAAGCATAAGTTTTAAATCCCATCTCTGTAAAAGCTACTGTAGTACTTTTTTTTTATAATACATGTATTGTGCTCTCTCTACAGAACTTTTTGATTTATGCTGCTGCCTTCTATGGTAATCTAGGTAACTATAAGTCATTTGGAGACACCAAGTTTATCCCTGATTTACCAAAGGTATTCTTATTTTTATACAGTACATATTTCTGTATCTCAAAACTCTTTCAAAGAAAATCTCACTGTATTGTAAGAGTAAAGCAGATGATATAAAAATTCACTGAAAGGAATATTATTGTTGTCAACCATTTTTTCTTTTTACTCTCTTCTCTTCCTTTGTGCACTCTTTTCCATTTGATTGCCATTTGGAGCGGTTATTTGAGGCTTTAGCCATTGGAAATCACACTATCTGAACATGTAGCTCACTTGCTTCATAAGAATTTACTATTCAGTACCCACTGTTTCCTAAATCCAGTAATACATATTATTTTATGCAAAACGAGTGTCTAATCCAGGGTGCAAAGAAAACAGTTTAGGGCAAGCTTTAACTGTGAGTATGGTGTACCAGCTTGAAAATCATTCACAATAGCCCCCCTCTCCCTCCCACCAAAAACAATGTTCTGATCTCTTGCAATACTTCTTTAATTTGAATTTCCTCAAAATATTTTTCAAGAAACTTGACTTTTCCATTGGAAAGTGATAGGTAGAATCCACTAGCTTGAATGGAAAAGCATTTAGATTAATGCTTTGGCTATCCTATTGGATGGGACTACTTTGCACATGGATTGAAACAAAGTGTGACATTACTGTGACTTGCAGGGCAGGATGTGCCTGATACCAAATGAATATAACTTTCACACATTGCAGATTGGTTCTACATTTAGAGTACTGTACAAATCTATATGTAGATTTTTCAGTAGCCACTTGCATTTTGAGTTTTGAGATGTTTTCCTCCAATAACGGTACTGTGACAAAATTATGTTTTAACAATGGTCTGGTATTTGTTATGGTTATTTTATAATTATACTATCACTCTTAAAAATTATGTTATGCCAGTCATAAAATGTAACTGCAGCAGGTGTTATGAAGCATTTTCTCTCAACTCGCCCGTAGCATACTAGCAATAACTAATCATGTGTTCCATTAAAATTTAATTTTTTTTTTTTTTTTACTGTCACAGGAAAAATTACAAGGTATAGTGTTCTCAAGTAAAGCTTATGAAATTAATTCCAAAAGAATGGAACAACTATGGAATGACTGTGGAGACCTGATGTATTCTCTCACATCAAAAACTCAACAGCTAGGTTTTGGACAACAAGTAAGATTTTGACCAAGTAATATTAATTTATCATTTGATGCAGTTTTTCCTTCCTTTTCATTGGCCGAGGGCCAGCCACGTGACCTGCAAATAACTGCCGAGAAATAATGGTCTGCTCATGCATAACTTACAGTGATGTCTAAATGTGTTTTGTTGTAAAATTCATGTTAGCAGTAACATTCTGCTCATCAGTCCTACCAATATGTAACCATACTCTTGGTTGAAAAATGGCAGATTGCTTCCCTGAGCTGTCAGAAAGTGACCTAAAGATGAAAACAAACTTGGTGATTGAATGATATTAATAACAATATTAGTGAACTTGATAATCAGACTACATCATGATGTGTTGAAGTATCTTGCAGGTCTGCTCACCACTGACAAATCACAATATTTTGCGTAGCCTCATTCAATAACAATAAGTTCTGTGCAGGCCTGCAAGGATGAAAACTTGCCGTGGACAATACTCACCACTGACTTAAAGAAATTTATACCTAAAAATATTAAATTTGTTCTTATCAAAGGAACTGGTAATTTCCCTGTCTGAGTAAAAAGTATTGTGTGCACTGGTTAAATTGGTCCATACTTCCAGTCAGAGCTTATGATCTCAGCTACTAGTCTAGGAATAATTATACCGTAAGAGGTTGCAAATGTTACTTGCCAGAAAAACCATGGGTCTTGCAAAACGTTTATCAAATTTCATGAGTCGATTTGTAGCAGAATTGTGTCTCGCAGCCTCATTTTTTTCACAAGCTGTCTTGCAGTCTTGATTTTTTGGCTAAGAAAGGCTAAGAAAGTCTCAAAAGACTGATTTACTGTTTTTTTATTAATGACTTCTGATTGTTGTATCATAAGTTGTCCCAGTTAAACGGGCAGAAAATGAGCTCAAGAAGTAGAGCAAACGAAGGTTTCTGTAATCTAAATCCACGCAATTCTTACAACAATAAAAGGGTGCTACATACGGGATATCAGTGACGTAATAACATGTCACGCAACATGTCACATCCTTCCCAATATGAAAAAAGACAAAAACAAAAATAAAAATAAGAAATAAAGTGCAAATCAAACAAGATATCTAATGTCAACAGCACATAGGCCCAAAGTTCAGGAGTAAGTGTTCCTATGCATAACAGAACGGATCCTTTAGACATCCGGATGTCTATGTCTGATACAAGCAACTTTAGACATTAACAAAAATGTTCAGATGCAATCAAGATTCACCATCCAAGTACTTAGTCACGTAGTCTTTGAAGTAGGCTGGTTTCTTTACAATTCGTCCTGAGCGGGTTCTGGCTGTCAAAGCAGGGGTGTGCTCAACTGCCTCCTCACAGGGCTCAAGATGTGAGGTCTTCTCAGTTAAATCAATGTTCTCGTCAGAATTACTTGATGTTATTGGTGATTCTTGGGCAGTTCATTTGGGAGGTGATTCTGGTAGTTCAGAAGATAGCTCTTTTTTGTTTTCTTTAAATGGGCTCTGTTCTGCCTAAGGAGAAGCCATCCATGGTCTCCACTTCATATGACCTTTCATCAAGCCTTTCCACGACCACACCCTTCTTCCATTCCTTTTGTCCTTGTACGAATGGTTTGATTTGCACAGTATCTCCCTCACTCAGGACAGGTAAGTCATGAGCACTGGTATTGTAATATATGGCCTGCCTTTTTTGCGCATCTCTTAGCTTCTCCCTCTCATGGCTTGTATTCGGATTCCTTGGCTCCAGCAGATTGCTTGTTGTGGGAAGTAAAGTCCTCGTCCTTCTATTCATGAGCCTCTGAACTGGGCTGCTCCCAATACCTTGTGATGGAATATTGTGCTTGGCAAGAAGCCTCGAGTAGAAATCATCACCGCCTTTAGTGGTCTTGCGAAGGAGGCGCTTAGCAGATTTGACAGCAGCTTCTACTTTTCCGTTGGCCTTGCTGTTGTAGGGGGATGTCAGTATGATTGTGTTCAATGTCCCAAGCTCTTGTGAATTTTGTGGAATTCAGCCGCGACAAACTGAGGGCCATTGTCACTAACTAGTTGGCAGCGACTGCCATGTCTGGCAACATGACTCTTATTATAAATTTCTTGATAATGGCTCCCGCATCTGTGCTATGTAGCCTGCCCAACTCCCAGTAGCCGCTATAGTAGTCCACCACAACTAGGTAGTCTTTCTGGTCTAGAGTGAAGAGTTCAACAGCTACCTTTTCCCAAGGTCTTTGTGGTACCGGTATCTCATGGGTCATGAGAGTTTCTTTGCCATGGGAGGTTTCAAACACTCTGCAAGGCTCACAAGTCAAGATCCAGTGTCTTAGTTCAGAGTTCTTACTGGGCCAGTAGACACTCTCTCCTCCCCTTCTGAGGCAACCCTTCCACACCAGCATGTGAAGCATGTAACTATTTCTTTATCTCGGCTCTCAGTGCTTGGGGTACAACAAGTCGCTCTCCCTTGAAAACTAGACCGTCCTAGATGCTGAGCTCATCAGCTCTTACACTGTAGTGAGGTGTCACCAGAGGGGAAACCCTAGACTTGTCCTCAGGCCAGCCTTTCAGAATGGTTGTCTTGATTACCTGCATAGTGCTGTCTCTTTCGGTCTCGAGTCGAAACTTCTCCAATCTCTCTTGTCCAATAGGAAGGAATTGAACTACATTCACAGCTTTAAATTCACTGTAGGTGTCTTGACCCTTGGCAGGCAGGTATGATCTGCTCATCATGTCTGCCAGGTGTCGTGTATGACCAGGGACATTAACTGTACTTCTTTATCATAGGCCAGACTTCAAAGCAGCATTCCTTGAAGGCGCCTTGGTGCCCTGTCAAGCGGTTTCTTTGTTATCACGTCCAGCGGCTTATGATCTGTCCTGACAACAACATGATGGCCAAAGACAAACTGATGCCATTTCTCCAATGCAGACACGACAGCCAGCATTTCCATTTCTATGGTAGCATGATTGGTCTCGGGATCTGTAAGTGTCCCACTAGCAAAGGCGAGCGGTTGCCCCTCCTGCAGAAGGGCAGCACCAAGCCCCAGGCTGCTGGCATCACATCGTATGACAAGTTCTTTCTTTGGACTGTAATAGGCAAGGACTGGAGCTTGGGTGACTAGCTGTTTCACCTCAGTGAATGCCTTTTCTTCAGCCTTGCCCCAGTACCATTCAATGCCTTTCTGAGTGAGCCTCCTGAGTGGCTCCATGACCTGGGAAAGCTTCGGGAGGAATTAAGCCAGATAGTTTACAGTTCCATCGAGTCTCTCAATGTCCTCCTTAGTCTTTGGTGATTCCATCTTAAGAATAGCTTCTATCTTGCTTGGGTCAGGTCCCAACCCCTGTGCAGTCAGGCAGTGTCCCATGAAATCTACTTGTTGCACTCTCAGGACCACTTTCTCTTTGTTGAGCCAGATGGACTTTTCCCCACAACGCTTCAGCAGTGATGCAAGGTTCTTGTCATGATCTTTGGTTGCCTCATCAAGGGTGTCCCCAACTCCTTAGATAAGAATATCATCAGCTATTTAGGCTATCCCTAGAAGCCCTTCCAGCACCTGAAGGAGTTGTTTTTGGAAGATCTCAGAACTCACAGAAAGCCCAAAAGGAAGGCGTTTCCACCTGTACCGGCCAAATGGGGTTGAGAAGGTGGTAAGTGCATCGGAATCTTCTTCCAAGATGCAATGCCAGTAACCATGACTGAGATCAACTTTGCTGAAATCTTTTGCCCTTGCAAGATCTGGAAGGATGTCCTCAAGCACTGGAAGCTGGTAGTGTTCTTGCTTTAAAGCAAGGTTGAGGGACCACGGATCTATACAGATCCGCAGACTTCCATCCTTTTTGGTGGCAACTGCCATCTGATTTACCCACTCAGTGGGTTCATCCACTGGGGCAAGCACTTCTTTATGAACCAGCCTGTCTAGCTCTTGTTTAGTTTAATCCTGCAGTTTGATGGGTAATCTCTTTGGTGGTTGAAGAACTGGTTCAGTGTCAGGCTTCAGGGTTAGTTGCACTGAGCCAGGTAGAGTACCAATACTGTCACTGAACACATCAGGAAAGTCTTGTAGGACATCAGGCTTGTTTCAACCACTCCACTGACACTCTCAAATTTATCATAATTGACAGTAACAAGGTTCATCTTCTCAGCTGCCTTGCAACTCAGCAGGGGTGTCAGCTCTTCCTCCACGATGACAAACTTTACCATGTACTTCTGGGAGGTCTTCTGATTTTCTAGGGGAAGTTTACAGGTTCCGAGTGCCATCACTCTCGCCTTGTTCCACATCTCTAGGGTGATGTTGATGGTTCAAGCCAGCTATCACCAATGCAACTTTTGGGAATAATACTAACAGTGGCTCCACAGTCCACTTGTTGGGTGACTGGCTTAGACCTGATAAGCATTTCACAGTGGATTGGTTTGTCTTTTGCTGAAGCAACACCATTAACAAAGGCACTAAGGGTCTTCACAGAGGCCACATCTGAGTCCAAGTCAGAGCAATCAGGGCTTTGATTTACTGAGCGCACTTTCTTTTTCATGGCACAGAATTCTGAACCTTTCCAGTGATTCATTTTCCGGCACACATTGCACCTTTTACCCTATGCGGGACAAAGCTCTTTCTTCAGAACGTGAGATTGTAAGCAGAATTTGCATTTGAGCTTTCGAGGCTGGGTGTTCTTTCTTTCAGATGAGGACCCAGTAGATTATCTCTGTTTATCACTTGTTTCATGCGAATCATTTGTCCTTGGGCTGACCTGATTGACTTCATTGTGCTTTCCGCCAATTGCCTGCAGGTGGGCTGTGGCACTTTCTGAGGTTCGACAGATGTCGATACATTTCTTCAGGTTGAGCTTTCATTGCTGAAGTAGCTGTTTTCTCGCCTCTTCATTCTTGATCCCAAGAACTATTTGGTCTCGAAGAAGTGAGTCGTCCATCGCGGGACAAGTACAGAAGTTACATGTTTCAGCCAAGTTTCAAAGGGCAGTCAAATAAGCATCGAAAGCTTCGCCATCTTCTTGATTCCTCTGGTTGAATTTAAAGTGCTCATACGTTTCGTTAACCTTGCCTGTGAAGTGCAGAGAAATAGAGCTTTCTGGTACTGAGCATCTTGACTGGAAATTTTTGATACAATAGTAAAGTTTAGCCAGGTTTGTTTCCATAGCTTCCACTTTTTCGCCAAACAGTCCACCAGGTTGAGTGGTGGAGGTGGCTTTACTTGCGGTAATGGCAGTCAAGACACCGTAGCTCTCGAAGCGGGAGTAGAAGGCAAACTTGAAGTGGCTGCAGCGACTGCAGCGGCTCCAGTTGAGGTTTCGTCGTCGCTCATTGACTAAACAGTTCGCAGTTAGTGTCCAACGCACGCTGCCACCATGTATCAATAAGTCGTCCCGGTTAAACAGGCAGAAAATGAGCGCAAGAAGTAGAGCAAACTGAGGTTTGTAATTTAAATCCATGCAGTTCTGACAACAATAAAAGTATGCTACACACGTGATATTAGTGACGTAATAACATGTCACAAATGTCTTAGAAACTGAACATCAAGAATTTCAAGTCTGACAGTCTTGTAATTGAAGATTAAATAAAAAATAATGTCTTGGTCTTGCAAAGAAAAATGCAAAACTTCTCATCTTCTCGCAAGTCTCACATGTGTCATTCACCACCTCTAGTATTGCTAGTGCATTGCAGAGTTACCCCAGGCGTTTAATTTGCTAGTACCCCTTTATACATGTCGATCCAATGGAGAGAGACACGGTAATATAGTGACCCCTGTGGGGGCTGGAAAGCACACCTCAATCTGGGCCAGATTGTTCAAAGCTTGATTAAGCTAACCCAGGATTAGCGAGAATTTTATTTTCAGTTTTGTAACTTTTCGGTGTTTATACTGTTCATTCTTAAGTTTTAAGCTTGACTAAGCTGAAACTACACAAAACGTCAGCAGTAAAAGACATGTTTATTCAAGGAGAATTAACACTTTGGTTAACTTTTAATCCTGAAGTAGCATTAACTGGCTGGCTGGAACAACCCGGCCCAGGAGTCTAAACAATAAGTCAGTATGCCTGGCATAAAGTGTATATAGTTATACTGGTATGTGCATGATTTTCTTCTTTGTTTTTCAGAACCATGATGATTCATGTATAACTACTTGTGTCTAGTTTTTTTCAAGGGTTTCTGGTTTTTATCTTACTTTTGTAGGGTCTATCGACATACTATTCCAGTAACTGTGTGAAGACTGATGCTGAATTTGTACAAGAGTTCATGAAAGAAAAGGTATCAACATGTTTGGATTCACTTACATGTATGTTGTCATCCTTCTTTTTCTTTTATGTCATTTTTATTATTGTTGTCATTAATTCAGTACATTTTAAACCTTGATTTAATTGACAGGCAATAGAGACTTACAACACAAGGTTATTTAAGGAGGTAGATGATGACCACGTGAAATACATTCTTCGCTTGGCTTCAGTAGCAAAAACTGGTGAGTTGAGTATGTGTCTGAGGTGAGCAGAGGGACGCTTTGAGAATTATCCTCCTGCATGTCACTAATCACGAGGCAATAGGACTTGCTAGTTTAGACACACTTTTTGACTGGAGGCAGTCACATTGAAGAATCAAATTGTTTCTGGACATCAGTAGTAATCCTAATCAGAAATAATTATTATAAAGATTTTTACCAGAGCCAAACAAATGTAGTCTTAATCTGAGAGATAATCAAAGATGCCACATTCCTATTTGTAGAATGACTTAAGGATAGCTTTTTCTACAGCAATTGTGTATAGACTAATTGATTTGGTGTTTTCACGGATTACAATAACATTTTAGAATATTTTTATGTTTGAATTTACTTCTAAAGTTTTATCTCAGTTTTAGAGCTGTGAAGCTTCAATAAACATTGATCCATCTGTCTGCTTAATTGCCATTAGAGCTAGCCAATGCATGACACAAGATAGCTGATCTATCATCATGTTGTGAAGTAATTAACAGGATGTTTAAACAGTTGGTTGATTCTCAGGCCTGAAAGATATTCAGCTTACAAGTGTAATTGATGGTTACAATGCATTGTTTTCAGCTGAGCCATGTCCTGGTGCCAATGGAGAGCAAGACAACATAGCAGCTCTTCTGGGTTCACATGAATTTAAAGGCTGCACCTTCAAGGTTGAAAGAGGGGACTATTCTGGGATATTGACGAAGGTCGTGGCGAATCTGGAAAAAGCAAAGGCATGTTCAAAGCATGATTGTTTTAAAAGCTGATCCAGGATCAGCATTAATTTTGACTGATAGTCTTCAGAAATTTCCAAACTCCCTGGCACTAATTATATAACTTTTATTCTGGATTAATGAAAGTCAGATTTTTAACAGCCAGACAATGGTCGTTTTGTAAGATTGTTTGTTAGGGTTTAGTATGTTAGACTTAACACTTGCGAACAAAATGCACACTGAACCTCACGGGAGGTGGGAAGTGGCAGTACTACTGTAGTTAGTGTACTAGACTCCAAATGAATGATTTTGGACTGGACAGATGCCATGAAGTTCAAGCACAATTCTGACTAAGAGCCATTATGTGGTGTGCAAAAGAAGTTAGCCAGGGTTTTGGGGGGGGGGGGGAGTAAGTTAGGGGTCTAAGAGAAAGAAATGAGAATAGAGTTGGTTAAAGAGAAAAGAAAGGGGAAAGACAGCAAGAAGGCCAATAAAAACAAAGTACATGTGACATCATTGTTATAGAGCCAGGTTGCTAACACTGCTATTAATATATGATGTGATTTTCATAAATATTATGCAAAATTAGCTTTGGTTTTGCTTTGCTACACTTGTCACTCAAGTCAGTGTGTGTGGTTCACATACTTTTCCTCAGCTATGTATGTTTGCTTTTATTTCTGTTGGTCACTGGATTGTCTGACTGTGTACTTTGTTATTTGTCAGAGTTACAACTTCGGCTCTGTTAATTTTTTTTTACACTTTGAAGTCAAAGACTACTCTTTGACAAGTGTCTGAGCCAGTGTTTGCCTGTGTGATATATATTAAGTGAAAACTGTATGTTCATGTAACTTGTTTGTGTGTTTTTATTGCAGGAGTTCACTGCTAATGACAACGAACTGTCAATGCTGAAGAACTACATCCATTGTTTTAACACAGGCTCTATTCAAGCTCACAAGGATGGCTCTAGATTCTGGATCAGAGATAAAGGACCTATTGTGGAAACGTAAGGATACCGGTATTATTAATCCATGCTAAACTATAAATTGCTTGAACCACAGGAAGAGGTAAATTTTGTGAGAATATAGACACTTGCTCACAGCAGTCTGGGCAATGGCTTATGTGCTCGTCAGTCTGTCAGATTGTAAAGTATTGCTAATGTACACGTAATCTTATTCACCCATTGGTAAGATATGAGAACTCTCAAGAGCTTGTTAATTTAAGTGTTTATGTAGAGGGTACTTTTTTTAAATTTATTGACAGGAATAAATTGGAAAAAAAGTAAACAACTGGAACAATACTGATCTTTTCATAATATTTGAGTGAAGGTTTTAACTCTGTGATTGTGCATTTACTAAATGAGGTACTGTTTTTTTTAGTTATATAGGGTTTATTGAGACGTACAGAGATCCATTCGGCGTGCGAGCAGAGTACGAAGGTAACTTAGTGTGTTTATTTTTCTGCTTTTGACAATTTGCTTTCAATTCTCATTTGAAGCGTCAGCGTTCACGTCTATGGGCGCGTTCGTTTGGGATATTCCAGAATTATTCTGCTCCTGAGAGCAGATTAGCCGGAATGGAAATCCAGGTATTCCGGAATGAGAATAGCTCCCAAACAAACGCTTACTCGCATTATTCCAATTGTTCTTATTCCGGATTGATCCCAAACGAACGCGCCCTAAATGTGTGCAGCTATTTATAATCAGTCTTGTAATGTGTATGTCGCGTACATGTGTTATGTGTATTCCAATCAGCAGCGCATTATGTTGTATTTTGCCGCCTGTAGTATTTTCTACTTTGTGCAAACTCTGAATTTCTTCGTTAAGAGGAGACGACTTTACTATATGAACGGGAGCAACCTTCTTGGTTACACAGAGGCTTTAACAGTTATTCTACATCTACAATAAAGATTGATGATGAATAATCATATTATTGGTCGGTAAAGTCGTTAGGACATGATCACACCAACCGTAAAAACAGTAAAAAACATATATCGAGCTCTCAATTTATATTTAAACAATAGTCGAGTGTTTCTGTCGAGGATCTATCGGCCTTTTCCGCGGAAAATGGATGTTCTTAAAACAAATATTTTCCTGAAAAGCTAAGCAAGGGTCAACTATCAGACCGATAGTTCCTAGACAAACACTCTATTGTCTTTATTTTTCACCACTGTTTTCTTCCGCGCGCCACTTTAATAATCATATTGAATTATTTTCAAGTTTTTTTAGATGAAAGCCATTAAAGACAAATGTAAAATTTGAAAAAGAAAACAGACAAAACCAAGTTAATACAATTTCAATTGTTTATTTTCTATAAGCCCGATTGTCTACAGAAAAATTTTTACGGACGAGTACTATCCATACGGGTATCTTCCACGGCGGGCACTTTGGGCTGATAGAAGGGAGTTTTAGCAATGACGACGGCGACGCAAATTTCCGTTTCGTAAACGGTCGATGCCATTTTCGGGACATTTAGAAATATTTTTTAACCGTGAACGAATTTTTCTCTACTAAATTAAAGAAAAAGGAAAATTTGCAAGTAACCACCTAGTATCGAACCCGAAACGTCTGTTTCCTGACATCCCTCTTATACCACTACACTAAACGGCGACGGCGCGGACGATGCCTTGTAAATTTATATGTTACGTTCGAATGTCGCAACTCTGTAAAACTTTTCAGTACGGCTTTTGGTCTAAAAACTTGCTCAGGCGAAACATGCACCCAAAAGAAGATACGACAAATTAGCCATTGCGGTTCGCGTTCTGCAAAATACACACAATGTAGTTATTTCACGTTGTTGTTTTGCAGAGGACGGTAAAGAAATGTACCAAGATTCAAGACGCACGTGCACAGCTATTGTTTTGCTTATTAAACCTTTTGTTTGGTGTCGCTTTCCTTGCCGTAGCCGTCGTGGTTTGCTAAAACTCCCTAGTGTCTCTCTGCGGATGAATACTATCGCGTCACGTGATCAATATCGCGAGATGGTATAACTTGTCCCTTACTTGGCTTGGTAAATGCCACAGCCAATCACATTCCCCGTAGTGACAGACGTGTGCAAAGAATGCGGGTATAGTATTTACAAGATGCACCTATCGCGGACCATGCATTGAGAAAACCACTGTTTATGTCATACAAAACATGCCCTGAAGTATTTGGGTTAATTTACCTTTATTTTACGCGTGAGGATTGTCCGTAATACGGTCTTAAAATTTTAGTTAATCTCATCCTCAACGTTCTCTTTAGAAAAAAAAGAGCACTTAACAAGGAATGTTTTATTATGGCGAATGACTCTTAGCTACATAGAAAGCTACTTTACAGGTCTAGTCACACAATAAAAAAAGAAAAATAAAATCAGGCAGTTTGGAAATATGTTTTTTTGGTATTGACGACTGTTTTGTTTGCAGGGTTTGTTTCTGTCGTTAATAAAGAAATGAGTGCAAAGTTCACGTCATTAGTATGCAGTGCTGAAGCGCTGTTACCGGAGCTTCCCTGGCCGCCTGCTTATGAAAAAGACAAGTTTTTACGACCGGATTTCACTTCACTTGATGTACTGGGATTTGGCAGTAGTGGAATACCCGCTGGCATTAACATTCCAAACTGTAAGTGAAATATGCTTTGATACCATAATACTCTTCGATGTACAGATTTAGCCTGTCGTGGACATAATTATTCAGGTCCCATTTGACACAACGTTGACGGTTGGAGAAATTTAAAAACGTAACAATAGCCCTTTTCACGGTTAGTTTTTCTCATTTGCATTACAATGTAATCCAACGTGGATGCGAGGCAATTTCGGGCTAAAACTGCAAAACAGCCCGAAATAGCCCTTTTCACGGTTAACTCTGCTCATTTACATTACAATGAAATCTAGCATGTATGTGAGGCAATTTCGGGCTGTTTTGCAGTTTTAGCCCGAAATTGCCTCGCATCCACGTTGGATTACATTGTAATGGAAATGCGAAACACTAACCGTGAAAAGGGCTATTGCCTCGCATACATGCTAAATTTTATTGTAATGCAAATGAGCAAAGGTAACCGTGAAAAGGGCTATTACCGAACATTTTTTATTTATGTTTGAGGAAAACTGGTGCAGGGAAATCACGTGATTATCGTGACGTCATCGTTTTCAAAATGGTATTAAAACGCAAACCAAATTGTGTGAATTAAGTTCGTAAGAAATGAGATGGAAATCGAGTTTAAAAAGACATGCTGACGAAAGGAAACGTTCGAAACAACACGCGCCAGGTCGCTTTGTTTACTGGTAGTTTGTAATTGTAGACCGTGAGTGTGCTGGCATTTTAATATCACTAAGTACTGTAACTCACCCGGGTGGGGCTGGGGAACCCATGCGAAAGTTATGTGGATGCGTCGTCAGAAATTCCTATTCCCCGGCGGGGGTGGGAGGGTTACGGCTCTGTTACATAAGCGAAGCAAGATGCTAGATGTTTGAAGAAGGATTAGTACCCATTGTCACCTAGTGCTGTCAAATGCACTTTGTGTGTAGACCGTTAAAGACTATTATTAGACTATAGCTTCTTTGAACAGTTATATGTTTAGCCGGGGAATTTTTTTATAATTGTCAATTTTAGATGAAATCTGTCATAGAATGGCAAATGTATGCAGACATGTCAATATGTATATTTTAACCGTGCTCGGCTATCGATTGTGGTTATTGGTTACGAAATCGTTTCAATTTGTCTGTTTACTTCGGTGAATCACTGTCCAGTAACGTGAGGAAAATGCCAAAACCCGTGTGCCAAATTTGGTGCAAACGCTTTTAAAAAGTTAGAATAATTCGATCGTACTTATTTTGTGAAAAAAAAAAAACAACACAAACAAAAACAAACAAAAACAAACAAAAGAGAAATGTCTCGGCAAACAGAGACCCGTGAACTACGTAGAAATATTACCTTTGATGGTTCAAATTATTTTGTTCTCGGGCGCAATGATGAAAGTACGACGGACAGCGAAAATAACAGCGATTTAATAAACATATTTTTTTAAGTGGCTCGAATGTTCGTCTGCTCAGGAACATCGATCATGGCTAAATTCTGGATGTGCAAAAATTTAACGCCGAATGTTGCATGGCACGACTTTATACCCAAGAATGCGTCAGCTGAATATGTTTTTTGGAGTAAAGTTTTTAAGGCGCCTGAGACGTTGATTCACGCACGATCAGTTTTCCGCCAGACGTTATCAATAGACTTGTGGCAGTGTTGTTCTCAGTTTGGTCAAAATTTGCATATTTTTTGTCCATGCAGTATTTTCGCTTTGTCGCGTTAATTGCTTAATGCAATTTCGTCGATTTAAATTTAGACAGGAAAAAGTAAGTCGAAATTTGAGGGAATACTGCATGACATTCAGTACGGTTTCACTCTTTGTTTTGAAAGCGCGCGACGTTTTTTGTTTTTATTTCTGTGAAATTGTGCACGTTTTTTTTTATTGACACTGTTGACCTTTGCATGAAAACACAGCTACATTCACTACGGGCTTAGTGTAAGACTTACTCTCACGCAGACTTCTTTCTCGCGCGTGCTGCAAAGCACTGAAACAGTATATCTGAATAGTGTTTTTGCTGGAGGGAAGTTGTCTTTTTTAAAAAGCGAAGAGAAAAGCCTTCAAACCAAGTAAGTAAAAACGTAGTAATTAATCGGTTTTCGGGTTATTTTATTGTGATATTTAACTGCAAATTCTGTCTTGGCCGGATAGTTGTTAAATTGTCTGCACTAAGAATATTGTCGTCAGTGTTCAGGTTTTCTCTTTATTTTCGAGGTGTGGTTCAATTTTGCACGGAAAACAAATCGATTTTAGCCGAAAATTTTGTTACTTTTTCTCTTTTTGATCCCGAAGCTGACGTCATCTGTCCGAATTTACCCGAACAACAGTACTTGCAGAGTGGTCGCCGGGAGAGAAGACTTTAACCCGATGACTGAAATACGAGAATCGTGCAGGAGAGCAGATGGAATCACAAGCTAATAGCCCTGAGGAAACTCTTCCAACCTCTGCGGCAGCGAAAAAAGTGCAATTTGCGGATCTGGTTGGCCGCCAGCTCGAATTCGTGAAAAATATAACTCCTAGCAGCAGCGAAGACAACTTATGTGCTGCAGTTGGCGCTTGGAAAAATCACTATGATATCAATGGAAATTTGCTTCCGAGACGCGTGAAATATCTGTCCCCGTGCTTCATTCAGCCTTCCAAAGCGGTGGAGAGTTTCACGAAGCGGGTTTACAGCCAGAATGTCTGCCTTGAGAACATCGTTTGCGAGAACTTTGTGGTAACTGGAGTTATTCGAGTGACAAATTTATGTTACAGTAAAGAGGTGACACTGAGATTAACTCTAGATAGCTGGAAAACATATCAGGACATTTGCGCGGATTACATGTCCTCTTGTTCAGATGGCAAAACGGACAAGTTTAGTTTTCGCATCACATTGCCTCATGACTTTAAAGCAAATAGGTTCATGGAATTCGCAATCTGCTATCGTGTCTGGAACCAAGAGTTCTGGGACAATAATAACACAAGTAATTATCGTGTGCGATGTTTAGAAGTCGTATTGGGCTGAACACGAGTTTCACTAGAACAGTTCGTTCTTGTACCAAACCGAAAAACGAAAATCGGCACAGGTGTTAGTGCGAATGTGCAAGCCCTGTTTTTGATTTGTGGGGTAGTATGATTTTCCTCAGTTAACTCAAAACACGGAAATAGATAATATCATTGACTCCGGCTTCTTTCCTGTACTGATACCTTGTTACAAGTTAAGACTGGAACCAATATCAAGAGAATACATACTGAGAATAATATCAGTGCAACTCAATATAAACTTCATGCTCGCTCGCATGCCAGAGTTTGGTACGTTACTAAGATCAGATCTTAGTTGTTTTCTGACTGACAAAGGTCAGTCAACACTTTACTAGAAAAATAAATCGGATTGTTTGTCAAGATTGATCAGGGATGGTTATTTCCTAACGTTCGTTATCTCGGGGCAGGCTCTTTGCTGCGATTGACTGTTGTGAACAGTGAACAAAACAACGTGGAACAGAAAAATAAATTTATTAAACCATAATGGCTGACGAAGTTCAGTTCACCGAAAAAATAGCCCACTTTTAATTTATAAGATTTTTAATTGCGCTCTGAGTGCAGAAATTAATTTTTTTATATTTTAAACCAAATTGTACAGTTACCTCCAAATGTTATAAGTTCTCGGTGTAAAACGACTTGTTCACTTGTTTAAACTGGAATGATTAAAGAGTAAACTGGTTCATACCGTTTGTAATTATCACATCTGGACTAAAGCAAAAATAATGGTATATTAATTAAGCTTTGTTTGTGATGGACTTATCTCTAAAAGTCTCCGGCGTCGCATAGCCCTACAAGACGCATTTGTGATTCTAAACTGATTTGTAATTTTGGTGTTACAGATGATGACATTCGACAAGAAGAAGGCTTCAAAAACGTTTCGCTCGGAAACGTACTCGCTGCTCATTCTGTCGATAAAAAGGTCACGTTCCTTAGCGACGAGGATCAAGTAAGACACTCCATTTGAATAACTTCTCCCTCGCATAAAATAGTATGGCTTCATAACCTTTCCTTTCTTGTAAATAAAAGAATCTGTCAAATGTTTATGGGTCTGACGGCTCATGCCAGACATTAGAATCCAGTCCACAGTGGAGTTTTGGTTTGACACTGAGTTTTTGGAATCTAAAGACTTGGAATTGGAAACAAACAGTGCAATCAAATTGCTGTCAAGGTGGAGAATGAGGAGTATTGCTTGATCAATGCAGCTGATTATTTTTAAGTCGAATTTTTTTTTAATAAAAAACCCAGCAAAATTGAACAAAATGGAGAGGAAACAATAACAATGATCGGATCACGGTTTTACAAACTAGTTCTGTTGGTTAATGCTTCACAGTTCTTTCTTGTAGGCTACAGATATAATATAATTATCGTTGATTTTTAGGAACTCTTTACCAAGCTCAAAGCTCCAGCGTTTGAAGTTCAAGTTGGTCTCCATGAACTGCTGGGTCATGGAAGCGGGAAGCTCTTTGTTAAAGTGAGTAAATGCTGTCCTTATCTGATCCGCGCTTGAGTCGCGGGTGACTGTTTTTGATGGCAGAGTTTTAACACATCTCTTGGTTCTCTAACTTGATTGTCGTGTTGCTTTTTATTTTCTAAATTTCTCAGCGAAATGACGGCACGTATAATTTTGATATTGAGACAGTGAAGCACACAGAAACTGGAGAAAAAGTAAGAGGACGGTTTGATTTTGTTTTGTGTTTTCTTATTAGTCACAGGTATTTCAGACATTCACATTGTTATTGTGGTTTCCAGATCTCTAGCTGGTACACAGACGGGGAGACCTGGTACACGCGGTTCGCTGAACTGAGTTCGTCTTATGAGGAATGTCGTGCAGAGTGTGTAGGAATCTATCTTTGCACCTCTAAAGAAGTCCTTAGGTCAGTACTTGCTATAAAATGCCTTAAATATGACTTGCAGAAGTAGCCATGAGGTCAACATTTCCGCAGTTCACTACAATAATTCACTGCGGTGCGTAGTTAAGTGGGTCACAATTTAACAACGATACTTCACAAATTTGTACATTCAATTATTCATTACTTTTCAAATAGAAGATGGTGTTCCACGTTCTCAAAAGAAATAAGAAAATGCACCGTAGAAAATACCCGCGCTGATAGTATTTAACTCATGGAAGATGTGTAAACACTCGCCTGTCGGTTTGTATTCCCGCAGCATTTCTCGTTCTCCCAAACTTCCACTCGTATTTCAAGAACTCGAAAGTAATAGGGAAAATGTTTTCTATTTCTTAATTAATGCACGCTCGGAGCTTGTGAACGTGCGAGCGAAACGCGAGTGCGTTAAGCAGTTTTTCTGGACTCCAAAAGTCCTTTATTTCCTTAGAAAACGTAGGAACAGTGTCTTCTATTTGGTTTGTTGGAATATAATATGAGTAGCACAGAAAAGTTAAATAAATAAAATGCGCTCAAATTCCTTAGGACAGTTCATTGTGTCAATATTCAGAAGTGATAGTTTTTAGCTTGATCGGAAACTGACACGTTTTTATGCTAATCAGGTAAATAATGTCAACAAAGACAACCCAACAGAGCCGTTTTTAATAATAATACAATCCATAGTCAGTCTATTGATTTTGCTGTACTAAGTTCAATGAATAGCGCCGCGGACAAATGACAAATGACGTCACGAAAATTTAACCCCGGTCTGACTCAGACAAACAAACCATTCCATGTGTCACTTCTTTGAGAGCGACGTAAGGAACAAAAAGTGCTTAGAAAGGTATTTTTAAGAGACGTTTCGGCAAAAAACTTCTTTATCAGTCGCAAATTTGAAGCGTTAAAAATGCTTCAACGCAGTTTTAACGCTTCAAAAACGGTTTAACGCTTCCAATGTGCGACTGATGAAGTGCTTTCCCACGAAACTGCTCTAACTTTCATGTAATCTAACTTTCATGTTATAAAACCCAGAAACTCTGTAGTTATTCCCCAGAGCTTCGTACTGAGGTCTATTGTTTTAGGCTAAATTTTGATATATCGAAATTGGTCTATTCAAGTTTTTAAACTGTTAAGCATTTAAAAATGCTAAACAACAACAATTTGTTTTTGCGTTCAGTGAATTGTTAGGTTTAAAAAGCGCGCGCCGCCTTTTTAACCAATCAGATGCCACTTGGTCATGCCTTGAGTTCTTATTAGCTGATTGGCTATGCTACTCACTATTTTTTCTTTGAGACGCGTAGCAGTGTGCCTTTTAAACAAAATGACGGCTGTTTCTTGGTGTTTTCGAAGTGTGTGTGAAGAAGATTTAGATAAAGTATTGAACGATTAATAGGTTTATACTAAAACAATTAGATTATTCGCTCTTGATTTCTATGCGTTTTAGAATCGCGCGATAAAAATCTCGAGCTCATAATGTAATTGCTCAATAGTGTTACGTGTGCCTGAAGGTTTTGGCGTCACGACACTTAATTCGAAACTCGCTCTAAAGACTTCAATTATAATATCTTAAGCTTGAAACAGTGAATTAAAAAAGCTAGCATTATTTTAAACAAGCGGTGGCTTGTTTGTATCTGGGGTATACTGATAACTGTAAAATGTAATTAACTGTACATATTTGTAGGTAGGCTAATCGAAGAAGATGAATTTTGTATGTGGAATTGACAGTAACGTTTAACTCTTGTGGTACCGTGATATCGTTGTCTGTTGCAGAATATTTGGTCATGAAGGCGCTGATGCAGACAACATAGTTTACATCAACTGGCTCAACATGGTGCGGGCAGGATTGTTAGGACTGGAATTTTTTACACCTGAAAATAAGAAATGGAGGCAGGTACGTCACAGCAACCGTTTTGCATAGCGTGACAACTATCAGTGCTGCTTCAAATGGTTATGCCTAGCGCGGGACCTTTTTAACCAAACGATTTCCAGCAATTTCAGCTGACTTCGCAGCTTGCAAAGCTTTGTATATTTTCGAAATAGATCTCAAGAAAGTCGACGAAACCTTCTTTTGACTTGAGTACATTGGGGCCTTAAGTGCTGCTGGCCCCGTCAACATTACGTCGGAGAAACTTGAAAAACGCAGCCGGGTTTATTTCTGCGGTCAGGCCTACCGTCCACAATAATCCGTCACGAAAACGCAGCTTTTAGAATACGCTTTTCAAACCGGAGGAATTTGAAAACGTCGGCTTTGCATTTTCGTGTGGACGGAAAGTATTTTGAAAACGAAGCTTTCCGAACACAGTCACGATAATCATGATTCCCCTGACCCAGTTTTTCCTCAATCACAAATCCAAAATGTCCGGTGAATGTTGGGTTTTCAAATTCCTCCGGCGTAGTGTGGACGGGGAAACCATTTGTTGCGTTTTCAGAGTCAAACCTCGGTTTTCATCGTTTCTCTTGTTCTTTGCTTTTCCAGGCTCACATGCAGGCACGATACGTCATATTGCGCGTGCTCCTCGAAGCTGGCGAAAAGCTAGTGCAGCTGACCAGTGTAACGGGCTCAGACGGTAAACCAGATGTCTTGATATCGCTGGACCGAACAAAGATCGAGTCTGTCGGACGACCCGCCATTGGAAACTTCCTCAGAAAACTGCAGGTTCATCATCACTCGTTTGATATATCACGATGATTTGGAACGCGTTACGTATTCAGACAAGAGATGAATTTGCTAACATACTCGCGTTTTTCTCTAGGTGTACAAATCAACGGCAGATCATGATTCCGGAAAGATACTGTATGATCGCTATTCAGCAGTCGACGATGAATTTTTAGCTCTCCGGAAAACGGTTCTTGCTCGAAAGACTCCAAGAAGAATGTTCGTCCAAGCTCACACCAGTCTGACAGGTAAACACAAGGACAACAGCTTATAGACCTTAAAATAATTTATTACGACGTACGACGAATAAAGATCAGAGATCAGTATCGCCAAACCTACAGTAAAATGTTTTAGTCCAGTCACCGTATAAATGCTGTACAGGTATGGGCAGCACTATATATATGCTGTATAGGTATGACGGCAGCACTAAAAGGTACGGTTTGTGAGCGGTTTTGGACTGAAAATTGGAACTGATGTGATCACTTTGGTCTCAAATTTGAAATAGGGCATGTTTTTATTCTGGTTTGACATTGGGTATTTTATGTACAAGAAACTATTTTTTTTTTGCATCAACATTAGCAAGTTTGTAGCTCTTCTCAAATGTTTGCGCGAAAGGAAGCCATATCTGGTTAGCTGCGGCCATATATTAGGGCCTGTTCACATGGACGTGGGACACCTCGGGCAGGTGAGGTCTCCCCGCCCTGGTGGGGTAACCAGTCTATCCATACAATCTCTCTTTTTTCTTGATCGCGTTCACATGTTAGGTGGGGTAACCCATCAAGGGGGGTTAGCCGGTCAGCCTGTCCGGATAACCCGCTTCGGTGGGGTGAGTTTTCTCCATGTGAAAGCTGAGGAGTGGGGTAACCCGCCTAACCAGGGAAATCAAATCACTCGAGCGCGGCGAGTTATTTCGACGATTTTACCTCCAAAACCGCGAAAACACTGATGAAATTGACAGTGCTGGCGACAATTTAATCGTGGAATCAGATAGTCGGGCTAATTAGCGGAATCAAACTAAAGTTTTGCCTGCAACAACGACATTGAAGCGAAAAGCAGCTTCATCGGAACAAACTGATAGTTCTTTTTTTATGTGCGTGCTTAGCGGCCAAGTAATTGCATTTTGGACCTCACCCCGCGTCCCCGGGGTTGCATGTGAAGAAAAGTATTTCTTTACCATGGGTAGGTGAGGTACCTCACCTCTCCGTGATCCCTCACTTCCATGTGAACAGGCCCTTAGAGCCGCGCACTAATTTTAGAGGTCTGATGATCTGACAAAGGGTATGGGGTTCGGACTGCACACCAACACATTTGAGGAGTGTTACCTCTTTTAGTCACTTTTTCATAAAAAGCGCCAATTTTCTTTTGTCGTCATTTTATTTCCACAGAAGACAACTGTGTTACTCTGACAGAATTTGAGGCCAGTCCAAGTGGAATGATCAAATCCTTTACTACTCGATTCCCTGGTAATGATAGTGTACTGGAGGATCTATGGAGAGCTGATATGCCATATCGCAAGTTATGATAGCTGTTTCCTAGCTCGTCACCTAGCTCGACTCGTCACAGGCTTTCAAAATTTCTTACTCAGTTCTGAATGTATTTCCTGACAATGAATTAAAGATTAAGAGTATTTGATACTCTCTTGGGAAACGTGTAGTATTTTTATCTTTGATTTAAAGCGGCGAGTCATTTGTTAGTGGTTGACAATAGTTTCAGGAAAGCTATGCAATGTCTGCAAAATCACGATGAATTTCGGTTTTCCAGGCTAAACAAGTTTAGGTGCTAGTGTGTGACACGATGATTAGTGATTAGTGTTGGATTAGTCGTATCTATAACAAAATTCTCGATCGTGATTGGTTCTCCGTGCGCCTATTTGTCACGTAATAGGCGCGCGATCACGTGGGTGTCCAATAGGCCATATTCGTATTCTCGGTATTGGACTGGAACTAGCTTGCAATGGAGGCTCATGCGGGGGAATATAATTTGTATTTGAAAAGACTCCCCCGCATCAGCCTCGCTTGCAAGCTAGTTCCAGTCCGATGCTGGGAATACGAATATGGCCTATTACAGCTTTTGATGGCTTCTTTAGCAATGTTTTCTGCAGTTTTCAAAACTTAGGAAAAGCGCTACAGAAGTTTTCGCTCAAAAAAAGTTCTCAGAAGACATTTTTTTCCCCGACATTTGTTATAGATACGATTAATTAGTAATTGGACCTGGTGTCGTACAATTCATGGACTAATCGTGCTCGTAATTTCAAATTGGACGAGCGCGAAGCGCTCGTACGATTTTGAAATTACTCGCTCGATTACTCCCTGAATTGTACTCCACTCGGTCCAATTACTATTACATAGATACCCATCATAACTGAATTTCAGTCAGTTACCGGCTCTGAACCTCTATAAATTTTGCCATCTTCCAGCGAAACTGCTCGTCTGAATTTCACGATTGTGAAGTCGAAAGACTGCAGTGACGTGCCATATGTGACTTGACTTTTTATAAGAAACATTATTTATGTTGATATTATACTGTTAACCAAAATCCGATTTTTGTTTCCTTTCCTCATCAGAAACACAATGAGTGTTCCCCTTTATGGGTGAACTATTTATTTACGTCCCGTCCACATTACTTCTACGGTTATGCCTACCGTCCACACTGATCCGTCACGAAAAAACTTGAGGAATTTGAAAACGTTGACTTTACGTTTTAGTATGTATGGAAATAACCTCAAAACGGAGTTTTTCCGCAGACGATGACATCACGATAATCACGTGATTTCCCTGCCGAATTTTCTTCAAATACAAATTCAAACTGACAGGTGATTGGTGCGTTTCACATTCCTCCAGCATAATGTGACAGGGTTTTAATGGCGATAACAACCAGAGTAAAAGTTCGTAATCTGACAATGTAAACATGTTCTATTGCCCCTAGAAAAGTATACAGTAGTCTTTTCGCCAAATTAGGACCATATGAGAAAAGTAGGTGACTATTATAATCCACAAAGAAGACTTGGGGTCGCCACGAATTTTTCAGTGAAACGCAACGAAATGTTGGTTGTATGACGCCCCACTTCGTGATCGAATGTTAATTTGCATGAAAGTAGGGGAATTCAACGCTTTAAATGCTCGTTTATGTTGTTATATTGCAAAATAAACCAGTGAAAGAGTTCCATGCATAAACGTAATAACTTTGCAATACATGTTTCGGATGACCAACATCCATCATCAGTTGCAAATAGCAGAGCTTGATAGAATATATAAATAACGTGAATGTAAGGCACAAGAAAACCTCTCATTAAACGAGCAAGTTACTATCATGTTAAAATTTAATTCTTTCATTTTAATTTTTCGTGTTAAAACACCCATTGATTTTCCATCATAGTATTTTCTAATGCCTCACATTCACGTTGTTATTTAGTATTTAAGCTTTGTATTTGCAACTGATGATGGATGTTGTTCATCCGAAACATGTATTGCAAACTTAGAACTGTGTTTCTACCTCAGAGTTATTTTATTTCTGCTCCTAGTTCGCAAATAAACGAAATGGCCAAATGTTTACACTAGGAACAAATTATCCGTCTAAGACGATTGATCCATCTGAGACGATTTATCCGTCTGAGACCAAGTTCAGACGCCGTACTTCACATGAGCCGAATCTAATGCAAATGAGACAATTCCTTTGTTCTCCCTCGACTCAGCTCTTGTGAAGTACAGCGTCTGAACCACGGATAGACAGATAAATCCGTCTGAGACGAATAAATCTTCCAGATATAAAATCCGGTGTTAAGACAAATTATGGAGCCAAATTCGTCTTCGGCTTTTTCGTCTATCAGCTGAGCACGTCTTTAAGACTGGTAAACTCCGATATAATCTCGATTTTAGGATTTAGCCATTCAAGTCCCATTCCTTTGAAAAAACTCTCCCGCCAAAACGAGTCCAACTTGTCACGACAAAAAAAAGATGGATGACTTGATTGGTTACATTGTTGGACATTTAACGCTGGTTTCATTTCTGAAAGTATCCACATTTGGTTTTCTACCTAAAATCTTTCGATCACAGCTGCTTAACCTTAACTTTTCCATATGTGAAGTAAAGTGAACAGCATTACACTTCTACATAGAGATTACCAGGCAAAACAACGTGGAATAAAGTCATCTGACTCGAGTTTTCTTGATACAATCTTTATCGTTTAAAAATGGCTTTAAACTTATCTGGGACAAAGATAAGCTCCACCCCCGATATAAGCCCAACTAACGTATAAATTTGACTTTCGTTGCTTCCGTTCCAGTTGCACTGGTGTTTTATAGATGTTTTTGAAATAAATTGGACGCACAATTAATGTACTATAAATGGTATGTTACATTTAAGGTGGCCGAACACCGTTTTCGCGCGTGCTTTTGCTAATGCAATTCAGCACGTGCACAAGGATTTCAAAACAACAAACATGCCGTCAATAGAGCGATCATTTTATTTACTCGACACCCGCACTCTGTGTCATTTTTCTCTATAATTGAACACAGTGTATTGATGGCTTTAGTCTTTTATTACAAAGATATGTTAGAAAGAGTAACGATGCAAAGAGCCCAGCAATTTTCAGCTTTTGTTTGTTGCCGAAAGAATCCAGTTAAATGCAACGCATGCGCATGCTTGAAAAATTGAGACCGATTGCTTTAGCAGAAACGTGCCGATTTCTAACGATCCAGTCGTTAGAATTTCAAGAAATTTGGCAGAAAAATAGATCAGAGACCACGTGAATGATCTATTTAAAAAAATCTGAATTTTGACAAAGGGAATTTTTAATAATACAGAAAACGATTAACGGCGAATTACGAAAATCGCCTATGTCAAAATTTTATTAGAACCATGTTGACAGAAGGGATTTAATGTCAATTCTTAGTGTGCAAAATATGAAAACAATCTAACGTCTGGATTTTTTTTTAAATAAACAAAACCATTATTTAAGCCTTGTTTTTAATCAGCCCCGTTGCCATGGCAACAGCACACACCCTAGTCAAAATGCGAGAATAAATATTTCTGTGGTTAACCTTGACTCTTGCAAAAATGGGTCGGCAAAGCTTAAAAAGTTTAAAAGTTATAGTGAATTAGGCATGGACACTTGAAAACTGTGTTCGGCCACCTTAATTCGTTTCTCAGATACGTTTTATCTCATTTTTTTTTACTCCACTCATAAGACCCCCTACTCCGAAAAGAAGCCCTCAATTTATAGCACCACCCAAAACTTATGAAATCATATAAGCCCAGCATGTTACGTTATTTCTTTAGTTTGCATCCTCCAGCAGGGTCCGAAATTGCGCTTTCCTGGTCGCCAATGCGACTAAAAATTTTGCACTGGCGACCAGATTTTCATAACTGGTCGCCAGCGGGCGATAATTTAACTATTTCAGCCAAATCGATTCAAATAACTTTAATTTTCAGCCAAATCGATTCAAAGAAAATTCAAAGCCGCCCGCCAATTAGTCATTTACTTTTAACCTTTCCGCTGCTTGTGAAGTATAAAACCGATTTTCCTCACTTATTTTAATCTACCAGAGCGTTTCATCAGTGCGAAGTTTCGTCGCCATATTTCTTCAGCGGTTTCCCATAACATAACAGTAGACGGTTTAGGGGGCTGGAACGAGAAAAGCTGCAGGGTTGTGGCCTGATGCGAGCAACACGGCGATTCGTCAATCGTCTTGACAGATCGAACGCGGAAGGAAAGATCGTTTTGAACATAAAGTAAAGAACAAAACGGCAGTTTTTCAGTCGGGCACAAGAGAAGCTTTAACGTTGACAGGAAACATTTGGCAGTCGCACGAAACTGCGCATATGGCCAGTGTTCGATTCGTTCGGCGTGGTATTTCAGTGGTAGATGTATAAATACGATGTATAAAAAAATAATCAGCATGTTTGTACATGTATTTGATCTTATTCGTCTTATTCGGAAAACGCTTTCTCCGGCTTCGTCCTGATTCTTAAAAGAAAAATTGGCCACCAGAGTTTTACATCTATTTGTGTTTCGCTGTGAAGGAAAAATTTTATTATTAACACTTTTTGGCGACCACATTTTTCCATATGGCGACTTAAAAAAAAATTATTCAGTTGCCAGTTGGCGCCTGCCTAAAAAAGTTAATTTGGGACCCTGTCCAGGTGTCGCTGTTAAGCTGGAATTACAACATATCATGTCTGTCCTTCGTTTCCGTTTTCGACCACGAAAAGAAATCAGTAACAGATAAAAGAGCAAATAATATGACCTAAGTGTTGGAGTAAAGTTTTGAGAATAAAACTCTTTCACCAAAGGCTATCTTTTTATTGTAATGGTTACTTTTTCATTTTTTTCAGATTTTGTTCTTTAAAAGAGACATAGCAGTGATCGAAAATCGCGAAGACCAGAAATTAATTCCAGTAAAGCGCCACTGAAACCAGTAATAATGGTTCATTTGATAGGCTCTTTTCTTAGATCGCACAAGCAGATGTGGGCCTCATAACTTCCTACAGCAGTGTACACTGCCTTCTTTCTATGACGCGATCTATCTTTCTTAGCTGTTTTTATTCCTTCTTTATTAGTTTTTATTTTGGTTTAAGTATTCTTGTGCTTGTGGAGGAAGTTCAAAGTATTGTGGCATTGACTGCAGTTCAGTTTGCTCTACACTCATACTGACTCCCTCAGGTATGTTCCGCTGAATATACTCCAGAAGCACATCTGCTGTTTTACGGGTCACATTCCTAACCTGAAATACAAACCAAGCCGACAGTCAGATGCTTTTTAAAAAGGCCCACACTAACTATTAATGCCGGAACTATACAACGTGAATCTAGAACAGTTGAAGCCAGTTGAAAGTATCTGTAGCATGGCGGTACATGTATGTTTTTTGATATTCCGTGGCCGTTTCAAGTTTGCTCGCGTTCACGAGAAAATAGGAATTAAATTCAGCTGGTTGTCTAGACATTAAGATTTGCTCACAACTTAAGTTCTCTGCGAGCAGGTGTCTTCCATTCGACCAAATATTCCGGTTAGAATTTTCAGAAATTTCCAGTGCTGAATTGAGCAGCATTTTCCAGAATTTCCGAAAAGAGTACAACGTACGTTACGAGGTACACCAAATTGTCGAAAATTTCTTGCTGCGCTGTTCAGTTCCATTTGATATTCCTACCAGAATTTCTGCAGTTTGTGGGTGAATGGTTTGGATCGCAGAAATTCACCAATTTCGGAGGTATTCGGAAACTTCCAAGGAAATAACCGTGCCACTTACACCCATTCACACCAACTAAAATTTAATATGTTAATTAAACCAGGTTTAGAAAAATGAAAACTATTAAAGAAAAGCTGCAACTCAGGCTTTTATGCAGGATTTAGATGAACTTAGACAGGTTTTTGAATTTGTGATGAATTCGAAGTAGAAAAACATCAGTATGCAGCTTTTACAAAGAAAAAAAAATTAAACCGTGTTTAACTAAACAGCTTTTAAACATGTTTCAGCTTTGGTGTGAACGGGGCATTAGGTCAGATTCGAAAGAAGTTTTGGTTGAATGGAAAGTTCCCTATCCTCTCATAATAATCATCGCCAACTGTGAATACTGTGAATACTTTATTTACCCTCTGATTGTAGAGTAGCTTTATAGCAGCTAATATCTCCGAGCATTACACAGTATAACAACAAAGGCCAGACCACAACACCAGGAACTTCATGCCCCTCTCTTTACGATAAGCGTGTGGGTTCTTTAATGTCCCCTGCTAACCATAACATCGAAGATTCAGGAGACGGGGCCTACGGTTTATAGTCCTTATCCGTAAGTGGCACATAATTATTATTGGCACATTTAAAAATGTTATACTAAACTTTACGTTCTGCTGATGAATAGTGAAAGACGGGAAGATTTTTTTGAATAAGTTATTAAGATCCGCTGTTGCATTTATATTGTGTCTTTAAAAACTTGTTCTGCAAGGCGTTCCATTTAAGACTACATGATTGTTATAGAAAATATGCAGTTTGTTCGTCCTTGGGCGTTGTCAACAAGCTCTCCTCTCATAAGGAGCGTTTTATCAAGGACCAAGTAACGCATTGGAAGACCGGAGACATAGTGGAAGATGATCCATCCTTGAGGAAGAACCTTTACGATGTAGTGAGCCCACAAAAAAACTCTCATTTCTAACACACACCTGTAACATCCGCGCGTGTGTCCGTACTTCATACTGTGCTCTGTGTTTCTTGTAAATGTGTGGAGATTTTAAAACTGTGTGTCTTTCAATTGACGTGGGAAGTAAAATCCTGTAGAACAAGGAAATAATCGAAAATAAGAACTCAATATTAATCAGTTGGCCATTATTTAAAAACAGAGCGATTTACATGTGCCCAACACTGACTATACAATGATAGGTTTACAGACAAAATCTGCTTATTTTGCTGTGATTGACTGAAAGACCATAATTCTATTTCACACTTAAAAATGTATTTTTAGATTTATTCTGTTTATCATTACATCATTACAGTACATCATTCTGTTTATCAGTAGCTTTAGAGATGCATTTAGTCGATGTTTTGTCAATGACATGCAATATACATGATTGTACATTAGTTACAATGCTGTACAACACACTGAACATGTACAACATTCATTTGTTAATTATTCATACTTTGACAAGCATCATCAATTTATGACACCATACATGTGAGAAATCTGGAGAGGAACAACAACAACTAGCTTCTTGAGTGCTTTAAAAAACTTCCCAAGTGCATTATAACTTAATATACAGCTAAAAGCATGAATCAATAATTAATTAATAATGAATTTTAATGGTTTATAACATTGCCAATGGAATGGCCAAGCAAGGCTAGCTCTTCTGCCATCGTGAGTGTTCATCGCAGAATTGTAATGCATGCTTATATATACCGAATTTGATAGTGTAGGTTTGTAGCTATGTGACACTGAATAATATAATATGTACTTACAGGTCAGAGATATCAATGTTGAGGTGTGAAGCAGCTAGAGTGATAAATTTAGTGTAGCTCTTTAATACGGCTTCATCACTGCCCTTGTATTTGATGCTGATCAGTGAATACAGAACTCTTTTGTTGGAGTCAAAACTATCCTGAAAAAAGTGTAGAAAAAAATATTGACTAATCCAACTCAATCTGCACTTTTATTTTCAAAGCATAAACAGTAAGTTTTAATAGAATCAATGTGCAGTTTACATTTCAAACCAGTCACAAAGTAATACACAACACAAACAACAATCAAAGTGCTTGAAATGAAACACAAAATTAGATTATTACTAATAAATAAATAAATAAAAAATAAATAAATGCTTACATTTTCTTTGGTAGAAAGAGCTCTCAACTGCATTTGTTTGGTTCCTGAGAGAAAGAGAAGAAAGCCGATGACTTCCTTGAGTACATGTAACTATGTGTATCTATCACAAGTTAGCTGTTTCAGTTAAACATCTGAGTAAAATATTCCTCCTACTCAAAATCACAAGTTACCATTTACAGTATGTCTAGTAACGTGTACTAAATATGTTTCACTTTTGGGAGTATGTACTGTACATGTATCATTGCATGTTACCATTGAACGATAATAAACAGCGGTGATGTGAGTATAATGGTCAGTGTTTAGAGAGTTTTTCCTTGACCTTCACAAATTTTTCCCCTGACCTGTGGAAACATATTCTGCTTGTCATGCATTCCTGACTGCATGAGCCAAAAGAATATCTGAGTATGAAACTAAAGCTGATACTGTAAGTGCACAAAAGATTTGTCTCAGAATGGTTTTTATCCACAACAAAAATAATAGAAAAATATTATTCTTACCATGGTTTCTCTGTGGACAGAAATCTCTTCTTCTCCTATTTAAAGGGAAAAAAACTCCATCAAAAATGTATATTTTCTACCCAGTAATGATAATGTTACAAGCATACTTAAACCATTCCAGTTTCAAGACAGTTCAAAAAACCAGCATTACCGGTCTCCTTCAGTACCACTCGGAATTACATGTAAGCAAATATTGCAGGTGCACTTTTAATGCACCCCTGACATGAAGAAAATAGCCTGTGCGTTTTCATCCTCCTGTAAGGGTTATGCCTTTTTGCCAACTCATTTGCCTTCTTATTCATAGCTAAGATTACTTTTGTGATGCACTGTTATGATATAATTTCACTTACAATGTGAAAAAATTGTACTGCTGCTGTAAGAATTTCAGTAGGCATTTAGGTCATTAGGTTATGTAATAATATTATTACTGTTTTGTGCAGAGGACAAGAAAGCAGATTTATTCAAGACCAGAATGTATGATTTTCGTATGTACCTGTGTTGATAAACAAGTCCAATATGTGTATTTTGGCCAGCTAATTCTGATATCTGACAAGAGATGAAAAACAATCAATTAACTGATCAGGTGGTTGGTTGGTCATATCATTATCATCGTTGTTCTAAATTACATTGTTACATTTACAGTATAGAAGTGCTACTGTACCCACTGTCCGCTAACCCCCCTTTTTTCTAATATCAATTTCCTTTTTCTCTTGATCACCACTGTGAAAAAATTATGGTTGTCATTAATTTTGGTATCAATTTTTAAAGTTTGGAAAATTGCTATTTTCCATGTTCACGACTGAGGAGAATGGGACGAGTTGGCTTCTGACGTCATTTCAGGAATAACAACACAGTGGAACCTCGATTTAACGAAGTCGCTGGGGACCAGCCAACTTTCTTTGTTAAATGGAGGGTTCGTTATATTGAAAACCTCAATATAATGAATTTGAGGGGAAGTGACCAAAACGTTTGTTATATCGAGGTCACAGTTAATGATTGATTTGTAACACAGGTGACTTCTGTGGAAATACTACAGTGCCAATGTCTATGACATATAATAAGCTGTTGACTGAAAGGCTGCTGTCTCTTCACCATAAGGATTAAAGGATTTGTTGACTGTTGATCTGTTCAGCGTTTATCTTCTGTTGCGTGTTGACATTGTAATTCGTTGTATCGAGGTAGATTTTACGTTTGGGCTTCCGTATTATGTTCGTTATATGAAAGAATTCATTATATCGAGGTTCGTTATATCGAAGTTCTATTGAACTATACATTTTACTGTAACTTTGGCCGGGACGTAGAATATCATTCATTATATCGAGGACTTCGTTAAAAAGAGGTTTGTTAAATCGAGGTTCCACTGTATTTTGTTTTTGAGAAGAATACAGATGTATATGAGAGCATGCGATATCGTCCATGAAAATAGTTGCAGAATGCAAGGAATATGTGTTGTTGAAGGCTGTAGCAATACAGGATACATAGGATAGTGTATTCCTTTTCATTCAATACATCTATCTCGATAAAACTTGACCAGAAACAAGGGAAAGACCAAAGAAGTGGCCTGATCTGTGGGCTGCTTGTAGATATGGAATCTCTCCTCTTGTGTTCAATCTGATATCTCACAAGTGAGTGCAGCAAAGAGTGAGATATCAAATTGAACACTAGTATAGTGTATACTGTATTAGAAGCATTCCTATAAAAAAAACTCAAAGAGAAATATTTCCATATCAATACACACCCAAGTATTAACCTTTTTATCTTTATCATATGATCCTAGAGCTGTATGATAATGATATTAGACAAATGCCTTATCATTGCTAAACAAGTGGTTAGTTATAGACACAGAAAGCGCACAAAGGCAACAATGGTTGGGGGAATTAACCCAAATTGTGATAAACCAAATAAGACGAAATTTAAAAAGAACATCCCTGTCTAGAGGGTTCAGAGCCACCTTAACTTTCGAAACTTTTAAGGTAGCCCTGAACGCCCTAGGGGGGATTTGTTATATATATTTATTATATGGCTAGCTCCATGAGCGGGCAAGATGAACCAAATCACATGCTGTGATTGGCTACCCAAGCGGGCAAGATGGAGCGGGCAAGCTGCATCCCGAAAGCAAAATTTCACCAAAAGCCATATAATAAATCCTTTATTGACCAAGTTTGTTTGGTCAAGATGGCTGGATATTGGCCTCGTTCTTTTTTTTGCGAGTTTATGGACCTCGACTTTGTCTCGGCAGCGCCGTAGCTAGTATGAGGCCAACTGAGGCACTCACCTCGGTAAAATTTTGACGAATTTCGCCGATCATTCAGCGCTGTAGCTAGTAACAGGCCAACTGAGGCACTTGCCTCGGTCATTTCTTTGGCTTTTGTTGTTTATAGTACCTAATACCTAGGAAGAGAACTCAACCATGGACTGATTGCCTCAGTCATAAGTTATTCATAGACATTGCCTCAGTCAAATTTTTTTTTCTGGCTACGGCCCTGCTCGGTCCATAAACACGCAAAAAAAGAACTTGGCCAATATCCAGCCATCTTGACCGAACAAACTTGGTCAATAACCCATACATATACTTGAATCAGAACTCAAAGAGGTTTATCGATGAGTTTGTTAACGATAAATGGATTGGTGACCTGGATAAAAATTCAAATAACGGAGAAGTGCTCTCAAGTCAAATTACTCAGAAAAAGAATTTTCTGAGTCCCCAACGGGAGTCGCACCCATGACCCTAACGGCGCGCAAACTTTTTACCACAAGTTTAGAAACTATCCTCACTTTTGAAAGACCATATCATTTTGAAAAAAAAATCTTAAGAACTAAATAAAGGCAAGACTCATACCCCAAACCTGGAAGAAAGACAGCTTCTAGTAGCTAATGATGGTAGTGCAGACCGCACTAGTGTTAAGCATCTGCAAAGTCCAACACGGTGTAACGCCGCCATCTTGTTTTTCTCGGGATACCTCGTTCCCAGGGTCCTCTCTCTACTTGAAGT
>JAHPZR010022516.1:0-30794 GCA_019787425.1 Platygyra sinensis | reverse complement strand
TAAAAAGGTTTGATATATTATGTATGTATATTCTGGAATATAGTCAAATAGCCTGTCATTTTAGGAAGAAACCGAGATGGTACATGTACGCGCGTTTTTCAAGAATATAGCGAGTCCGGGAGTACGGTGAGGTCAAGGAACTTGATGCTGCTGCCAGTTAAAGCTCTCTAAGTTATTAAGTTATTTTGAGTGAATTAAGCAAATTTTCTGATTCAATTCAATTATTTGTAACCAAGAGTTTTAATTACTATTTTGGTAATAAAGTTGTTTATGACGAAAATTCATGATCAATAACAGGACAGACATGAAAAACTGACGTCAATTTGTTAAATACAACATAAACAACAAGTGGATATATTGTTAGAAGCACTCTGTAAGCCACAGCTTACATGAAATGGAAACTTACCGTATTACTGGTACATGTACATTTTGAACAGTTCGCATCTCACACAAGCCCAGCTTGTGTAAGATGAGTTTTTTTTCAGCTTAGCTTAAGTAAGCTGTTTCTTGTATTATTAAAATCATGCAAAATCACTCAAATATAAGATATTGAAGGTGGTTTGCGGCTTGCGTAAGCTGCAGCTTACACGAAAAGAGGCTTCTGAAATGCGTATTTGTCTGTAAAAAAAGTTGTTAAAACTATTTTGTAGTACTATTTACATAATATCTCAAATTATTAAAAACTGGATCATTGGATAATGCAATTCCAGAGTTTTCATTGGCTTAGCCATCATGGTATATGAGCCATTATACCATGATCTACTAAAATGGCGACCGTATGCATGATTTTTTGGGCCTTTTTGTTTTTATTGTAGTCTAGTTTTCTATATTTTGGGGGCATTTTAATAAAACAATTATTCCACTCGCGCTTGTTGGATATGAGATGATTATAGCCAACTCGGCGCTACGTGCCTCATTGGCTATCTATCATCTCGTATCCAACGTGCGCTCATGGAATAATTGTTAAATATCATTTCACCATTTCTGTCATAAAAAGGGTATCGAGTTTGGTCAGTTTGCTCTCAATAAAGTATGGTCTTGAATTTGTATTTTTAGAATAAGCTACTTTTTAATTGATAAGATCTGCAACAATATCCCTTCAAAATGACTTAAATATCAGTCTGTACTACATGTAGGCAACGGTAATAATAATAATATGAGACAGGTCTGAAAACAGGGCATTGATTTAAGGGTCAGGTCAAAAATACCATTGGACATCACGTTTTGGTCAGGTGATAACAGGGTGGGGAAAATCATAGATTTTGGTCTTAAATAGGGTATGGGGAAGTGGGCCACACACCCCACCTGATTTTTTCAACATTATATTAACTAAAAGTCTTTTAAACAATATGCACAGAAAAAGCCTTTCCTGAATGCATGTTGCAACAGCGTTTGCTTTAATTATATCACTCCTTTTGTATGGCTAGTCGTTTAAATAACCCAGGTCTATACTGGTTTCGCTGAAGGCTGCATGGGCTCTGTACTTTCCACGGCTTAGGATTCACCATTGGTCAAAATCCAGACATTTGTTTATCTGTAAAAGAGTCTCAGCTTAGACTGCAGTATCATTCGCTTGTTATATCAATACTGTAACTGAAACTTCTCTTGCCTGTTGGCAAGTAAAGGACAGAATCCAGCAACTCAGATGCAAAATCCAGGCTTTCTGACAGGATTTTAATATATTACAGACATTTCCTTAGTTTGCACTTTGTCTTTTGTTCTAATACCTTACTTATAACTTGAGAGATTTTGATTGTTCACTTGCCATCCCACAGCCCACACTAATTATTGTAAAAGAAGTCTGTCCTACAGCAGAGATGTATTTTGAAATACATGTAGTCTATCCTTGGATACTCAACAGTCCACCCTCTCTCAATGAATTTAAATCTTAGTGGAAGAATTATGATCTTGATAGTAGTCGGTGAAAGTTTTATTTTGGTTTTATACACAGCTTCCTTGTAAAGTGGTTTTTTTTTCTATCATTTTCTTATTGTAGTAATTATTAAGTGATTTATTAGTTACTAGGTACAATGTAGTTAAACAAGTAGTGGCAGATCTGGGGCCCACCCCCCTTATTTTAGGTCAAAAAAGGGGAAATGATTAAAGGGAGAAAAGCCAGCAGGGCAAGTAAATGAAAACTGGACCCCCACTTAGCTTAATGTCTGGATCCACCATTGACTAATTTAATTCAATATTGCAAAGTCCTAAAATTGTACATGTAAATAAAAAATTGTACACGTAAATAAAAAATTACTTTGATACCATGAATGCTGTTGGAAGGAGGGGGTGGGCAGGTGATAAGATAAGATAATTTTATTTATAGTATTACACAGTTTTTCCATCAGTTGATTTAGTTAAAATTATCTTTACTAGTATATCTATCTGCCCAACTACAATAAAATTTAATAATAACAATTCAATTAAATGACATAAAAAAATTCTGCTTTTCACAGAGGCCGTGTCTAAAATTTACTTAAAATTACGATGTTACTTTAAACTGTGGCTACTTAATTTAGATTTGAAATAGGTCAGTGAAGACGCTTGTCTTAGGTCTACAGGTAAGTTGTTCCACAACTGAGCTGTGCTGTACAAAAAACTTCTCTTGAGATAATCAGTTCGAGGTTGTGGAAGAACTATTTTGTTTTCTGTATTCCTGTGGGTGGTTGGGATGCAGATAGCAGACTTTGATTTGGCTGGGGTCATAAATTGAACTTTCTAAGTCTAAAGAGAAGAGGGAAAGCATAAGTTTTAAATCCCATCTCTGTAAAAGCTACTGTAGTACTTTTTTTTTATAATACATGTATTGTGCTCTCTCTACAGAACTTTTTGATTTATGCTGCTGCCTTCTATGGTAATCTAGGTAACTATAAGTCATTTGGAGACACCAAGTTTATCCCTGATTTACCAAAGGTATTCTTATTTTTATACAGTACATATTTCTGTATCTCAAAACTCTTTCAAAGAAAATCTCACTGTATTGTAAGAGTAAAGCAGATGATATAAAAATTCACTGAAAGGAATATTATTGTTGTCAACCATTTTTTCTTTTTACTCTCTTCTCTTCCTTTGTGCACTCTTTTCCATTTGATTGCCATTTGGAGCGGTTATTTGAGGCTTTAGCCATTGGAAATCACACTATCTGAACATGTAGCTCACTTGCTTCATAAGAATTTACTATTCAGTACCCACTGTTTCCTAAATCCAGTAATACATATTATTTTATGCAAAACGAGTGTCTAATCCAGGGTGCAAAGAAAACAGTTTAGGGCAAGCTTTAACTGTGAGTATGGTGTACCAGCTTGAAAATCATTCACAATAGCCCCCCTCTCCCTCCCACCAAAAACAATGTTCTGATCTCTTGCAATACTTCTTTAATTTGAATTTCCTCAAAATATTTTTCAAGAAACTTGACTTTTCCATTGGAAAGTGATAGGTAGAATCCACTAGCTTGAATGGAAAAGCATTTAGATTAATGCTTTGGCTATCCTATTGGATGGGACTACTTTGCACATGGATTGAAACAAAGTGTGACATTACTGTGACTTGCAGGGCAGGATGTGCCTGATACCAAATGAATATAACTTTCACACATTGCAGATTGGTTCTACATTTAGAGTACTGTACAAATCTATATGTAGATTTTTCAGTAGCCACTTGCATTTTGAGTTTTGAGATGTTTTCCTCCAATAACGGTACTGTGACAAAATTATGTTTTAACAATGGTCTGGTATTTGTTATGGTTATTTTATAATTATACTATCACTCTTAAAAATTATGTTATGCCAGTCATAAAATGTAACTGCAGCAGGTGTTATGAAGCATTTTCTCTCAACTCGCCCGTAGCATACTAGCAATAACTAATCATGTGTTCCATTAAAATTTAATTTTTTTTTTTTTTTTACTGTCACAGGAAAAATTACAAGGTATAGTGTTCTCAAGTAAAGCTTATGAAATTAATTCCAAAAGAATGGAACAACTATGGAATGACTGTGGAGACCTGATGTATTCTCTCACATCAAAAACTCAACAGCTAGGTTTTGGACAACAAGTAAGATTTTGACCAAGTAATATTAATTTATCATTTGATGCAGTTTTTCCTTCCTTTCATTGGCCGAGGCCAGCCACGTGACCTGCAAATAACTGCCGAGAAATAATGGTCTGCTCATGCATAACTTACAGTGATGTCTAAATGTGTTTTGTTGTAAAATTCATGTTAGCAGTAACATTCTGCTCATCAGTCCTACCAATATGTAACCATACTCTTGGTTGAAAAATGGCAGATTGCTTCCCTGAGCTGTCAGAAAGTGACCTAAAGATGAAAACAAACTTGGTGATTGAATGATATTAATAACAATATTAGTGAACTTGATAATCAGACTACATCATGATGTGTTGAAGTATCTTGCAGGTCTGCTCACCACTGACAAATCACAATATTTTGCGTAGCCTCATTCAATAACAATAAGTTCTGTGCAGGCCTGCAAGGATGAAAACTTGCCGTGGACAATACTCACCACTGACTTAAAGAAATTTATACCTAAAAATATTAAATTTGTTCTTATCAAAGGAACTGGTAATTTCCCTGTCTGAGTAAAAAGTATTGTGTGCACTGGTTAAATTGGTCCATACTTCCAGTCAGAGCTTATGATCTCAGCTACTAGTCTAGGAATAATTATACCGTAAGAGGTTGCAAATGTTACTTGCCAGAAAAACCATGGGTCTTGCAAAACGTTTATCAAATTTCATGAGTCGATTTGTAGCAGAATTGTGTCTCGCAGCCTCATTTTTTTCACAAGCTGTCTTGCAGTCTTGATTTTTTGGCTAAGAAAGGCTAAGAAAGTCTCAAAAGACTGATTTACTGTTTTTTTATTAATGACTTCTGATTGTTGTATCAATAAGTTGTCCCAGTTAAACGGGCAGAAAATGAGCTCAAGAAGTAGAGCAAACGAAGGTTTCTGTAATCTAAATCCACGCAATTCTTACAACAATAAAAGGGTGCTACATACGGGATATCAGTGACGTAATAACATGTCACGCAACATGTCACATCCTTCCCAATATGAAAAAAGACAAAAACAAAAATAAAAATAAGAAATAAAGTGCAAATCAAACAAGATATCTAATGTCAACAGCACATAGGCCCAAAGTTCAGGAGTAAGTGTTCCTATGCATAACAGAACGGATCCTTTAGACATCCGGATGTCTATGTCTGATACAAGCAACTTTAGACATTAACAAAAATGTTCAGATGCAATCAAGATTCACCATCCAAGTACTTAGTCACGTAGTCTTTGAAGTAGGCTGGTTTCTTTACAATTCGTCCTGAGCGGGTTCTGGCTGTCAAAGCAGGGGTGTGCTCAACTGCCTCCTCACAGGGCTCAAGATGTGAGGTCTTCTCAGTTAAATCAATGTTCTCGTCAGAATTACTTGATGTTATTGGTGATTCTTGGGCAGTTCATTTGGGAGGTGATTCTGGTAGTTCAGAAGATAGCTCTTTTTTGTTTTCTTTAAATGGGCTCTGTTCTGCCTAAGGAGAAGCCATCCATGGTCTCCACTTCATATGACCTTTCATCAAGCCTTTCCACGAACACACCCTTCTTCCATTCCTTTTGTCCTTGTACGAATGGTTTGATTTGCACAGTATCTCCCTCACTCAGGACAGGTAAGTCATGAGCACTGGTATTGTAATATATGGCCTGCCTTTTTTGCGCATCTCTTAGCTTCTCCCTCTCATGGCTTGTATTCGGATTCCTTGGCTCCAGCAGATTGCTTGTTGTGGGAAGTAAAGTCCTCGTCCTTCTATTCATGAGCCTCTGAACTGGGCTGCTCCCAATACCTTGTGATGGAATATTGTGCTTGGCAAGAAGCCTCGAGTAGAAATCATCACCGCCTTTAGTGGTCTTGCGAAGGAGGCGCTTAGCAGATTTGACAGCAGCTTCTACTTTTCCGTTGGCCTTGCTGTTGTAGGGGGATGTCAGTATGATTGTGTTCAATGTCCCAAGCTCTTGTGAATTTTGTGGAATTCAGCCGCGACAAACTGAGGGCCATTGTCACTAACTAGTTGGCAGCGACTGCCATGTCTGGCAACATGACTCTTATTATAAATTTCTTGATAATGGCTCCCGCATCTGTGCTATGTAGCCTGCCCAACTCCCAGTAGCCGCTATAGTAGTCCACCACAACTAGGTAGTCTTTCTGGTCTAGAGTGAAGAGTTCAACAGCTACCTTTTCCCAAGGTCTTTGTGGTACCGGTATCTCATGGGTCATGAGAGTTTCTTTGCCATGGGAGGTTTCAAACACTCTGCAAGGCTCACAAGTCAAGATCCAGTGTCTTAGTTCAGAGTTCTTACTGGGCCAGTAGACACTCTCTCCTCCCCTTCTGAGGCAACCCTTCCACACCAGCATGTGAAGCATGTAACTATTTCTTTATCTCGGCTCTCAGTGCTTGGGGTACAACAAGTCGCTCTCCCTTGAAAACTAGACCGTCCTAGATGCTGAGCTCATCAGCTCTTACACTGTAGTGAGGTGTCACCAGAGGGGAAACCCTAGACTTGTCCTCAGGCCAGCCTTTCAGAATGGTTGTCTTGATTACCTGCATAGTGCTGTCTCTTTCGGTCTCGAGTCGAAACTTCTCCAATCTCTCTTGTCCAATAGGAAGGAATTGAACTACATTCACAGCTTTAAATTCACTGTAGGTGTCTTGACCCTTGGCAGGCAGGTATGATCTGCTCATCATGTCTGCCAGGTGTCGTGTATGACCAGGGACATTAACTGTACTTCTTTATCATAGGCCAGACTTCAAAGCAGCATTCCTTGAAGGCGCCTTGGTGCCCTGTCAAGCGGTTTCTTTGTTATCACGTCCAGCGGCTTATGATCTGTCCTGACAACAACATGATGGCCAAAGACAAACTGATGCCATTTCTCCAATGCAGACACGACAGCCAGCATTTCCATTTCTATGGTAGCATGATTGGTCTCGGGATCTGTAAGTGTCCCACTAGCAAAGGCGAGCGGTTGCCCCTCCTGCAGAAGGGCAGCACCAAGCCCCAGGCTGCTGGCATCACATCGTATGACAAGTTCTTTCTTTGGACTGTAATAGGCAAGGACTGGAGCTTGGGTGACTAGCTGTTTCACCTCAGTGAATGCCTTTTCTTCAGCCTTGCCCCAGTACCATTCAATGCCTTTCTGAGTGAGCCTCCTGAGTGGCTCCATGACCTGGGAAAAGCTTCGGGAGGAATTAAGCCAGATAGTTTACAGTTCCATCGAGTCTCTCAATGTCCTCCTTAGTCTTTGGTGATTCCATCTTAAGAATAGCTTCTATCTTGCTTGGGTCAGGTCCCAACCCCTGTGCAGTCAGGCAGTGTCCCATGAAATCTACTTGTTGCACTCTCAGGACCACTTTCTCTTTGTTGAGCCAGATGGACTTTTCCCCACAACGCTTCAGCAGTGATGCAAGGTTCTTGTCATGATCTTTGGTTGCCTCATCAAGGGTGTCCCCAACTCCTTAGATAAGAATATCATCAGCTATTTAGGCTATCCCTAGAAGCCCTTCCAGCACCTGAAGGAGTTGTTTTTGGAAGATCTCAGAACTCACAGAAAGCCCAAAAGGAAGGCGTTTCCACCTGTACCGGCCAAATGGGGTTGAGAAGGTGGTAAGTGCATCGGAATGTTTTCGGGGCGACGGCGACGTGACAACCCGGGTAGACTGGTTCAGAGGTTGCTGTTTTCGTGCCATAGTTAAAGTTGTTAAGATTTCGATGACGGCCGGCCTCTGCGACTTCGTCGATTTATTTGTCGCACTTTAAAAATAAGCAGGCTTTTTTTATCGCAGCATGGCTACGTTTGAAGAGTTCCGCCTTCTCCTGGTCCTTTACTACGACGCTAATCTTATTAGCGATGAAGATTTCTTGCTTGTGTACGAAATGTTTATGTCGAACTGACTCCAATTTCCATATGACGAGTAAAGTCGCTTTGACTTGGATATTACACAGGAGTGTAGCTGAGAGCAAAGCAGAATTCACGTTTGACATAAAGGATCTTCCAGTTCTTGTTGAAGTCTTGTAGATTCCACCATAAATGCCCAAAACTTACTTCGACAAATTGGACTTCACTGAAGTACATGTTGTTTCGGTCATTTTGAGCTAAAGAAAAAACAAAAGGTCTCTTGAGTCGGCCGAGACGTCGTGGGATGATTTATACGAAATGTAATAATGCAATCACTTGAATACGAATGACAAAATTGGCAGTATATTACAAAAACAAACAAGATCAACTCACGTTTTCACCGCGACGGCAAACCCACTGATCTCACGTCGCCGACGTGAGGGCGACGGCGGGGCCGCATGCGCAGTCAATCTCGCCCCAATCTTAATCGTTCTTCACGTCGCCGTCGCCCCGAAAACGTCTGCATCTTAAGCTCCCTAATGCCAGTAACCATGACTGAGATCAACTTTGCTGAAATCTTTTGCCCTTGCAAGATCTGGAAGGATGTCCTCAAGCACTGGAAGCTGGTAGTGTTCTTGCTTTAAAGCAAGGTTGAGGGACCACGGATCTATACAGATCCGCAGACTTCCATCCTTTTTGGTGGCAACTGCCATCTGATTTACCCACTCAGTGGGTTCATCCACTGGGGCAAGCACTTCTTTATGAACCAGCCTGTCTAGCTCTTGTTTAGTTTAATCCTGCAGTTTGATGGGTAATCTCTTTGGTGGTTGAAGAACTGGTTCAGTGTCAGGCTTCAGGGTTAGTTGCACTGAGCCAGGTAGAGTACCAATACTGTCACTGAACACATCAGGAAAGTCTTGTAGGACATCAGGCTTGTTTCAACCACTCCACTGACACTCTCAAATTTATCATAATTGACAGTAACAAGGTTCATCTTCTCAGCTGCCTTGCAACTCAGCAGGGTGTCAGCTCTTCCTCCACGATGACAAACTTTACCATGTACTTCTGGGAGGTCTTCTGATTTTCTAGGGGAAGTTTACAGGTTCCGAGTGCCATCACTCTCGCCTTGTTCCACATCTCTAGGGTGATGTTGATGGTTCAAGCCAGCTATCACCATGCAACTTTTGGGAATAATACTAACAGTGGCTCCACAGTCCACTTGTTGGGTGACTGGCTTAGACCTGATAAGCATTTCACAGTGGATTGGTTTGTCTTTTGCTGAAGCAACACCATTAACAAAGGCACTAAGGGTCTTCACAGAGGCCACATCTGAGTCCAAGTCAGAGCAATCAGGGCTTTGATTTACTGAGCGCACTTTCTTTTTCATGGCACAGAATTCTGAACCTTTCCAGTGATTCATTTTCCGGCACACATTGCACCTTTTACCCTATGCGGGACAAAGCTCTTTCTTCAGAACGTGAGATTGTAAGCAGAATTTGCATTTGAGCTTTCGAGGCTGGGTGTTCTTTCTTTCAGATGAGGACCCAGTAGATTATCTCTGTTTATCACTTGTTTCATGCGAATCATTTGTCCTTGGGCTGACCTGATTGACTTCATTGTGCTTTCCGCCAATTGCCTGCAGGTGGGCTGTGGCACTTTCTGAGGTTCGACAGATGTCGATACATTTCTTCAGGTTGAGCTTTCATTGCTGAAGTAGCTGTTTTCTCGCCTCTTCATTCTTGATCCCAAGAACTATTTGGTCTCGAAGAAGTGAGTCGTCCATCGCGGGACAAGTACAGAAGTTACATGTTTCAGCCAAGTTTCAAAGGGCAGTCAAATAAGCATCGAAAGCTTCGCCATCTTCTTGATTCCTCTGGTTGAATTTAAAGTGCTCATACGTTTCGTTAACCTTGCCTGTGAAGTGCAGAGAAATAGAGCTTTCTGGTACTGAGCATCTTGACTGGAAATTTTTGATACAATAGTAAAGTTTAGCCAGGTTTGTTTCCATAGCTTCCACTTTTTCGCCAAACAGTCCACCAGGTTGAGTGGTGGAGGTGGCTTTACTTGCGGTAATGGCAGTCAAGACACCGTAGCTCTCGAAGCGGGAGTAGAAGGCAAACTTGAAGTGGCTGCAGCGACTGCAGCGGCTCCAGTTGAGGTTTCGTCGTCGCTCATTGACTAAACAGTTCGCAGTTAGTGTCCAACGCACGCTGCCACCATGTATCAATAAGTCGTCCCGGTTAAACAGGCAGAAAATGAGCGCAAGAAGTAGAGCAAACTGAGGTTTGTAATTTAAATCCATGCAGTTCTGACAACAATAAAAGTATGCTACACACGTGATATTAGTGACGTAATAACATGTCACAAATGTCTTAGAAACTGAACATCAAGAATTTCAAGTCTGACAGTCTTGTAATTGAAGATTAAATAAAAAATAATGTCTTGGTCTTGCAAAGAAAAATGCAAAACTTCTCATCTTCTCGCAAGTCTCACATGTGTCATTCACCACCTCTAGTATTGCTAGTGCATTGCAGAGTTACCCCAGGCGTTTAATTTGCTAGTACCCCTTTATACATGTCGATCCAATGGAGAGAGACACGGTAATATAGTGACCCCTGTGGGGGCTGGAAAGCACACCTCAATCTGGGCCAGATTGTTCAAAGCTTGATTAAGCTAACCCAGGATTAGCGAGAATTTTATTTTCAGTTTTGTAACTTTCGGTGTTTATACTGTTCATTCTTAAGTTTTAAGCTTGACTAAGCTGAAACTACACAAAACGTCAGCAGTAAAAGACATGTTTATTCAAGGAGAATTAACACTTTGGTTAACTTTTAATCCTGAAGTAGCATTAACTGGCTGGCTGGAACAACCCGGCCCAGGAGTCTAAACAATAAGTCAGTATGCCTGGCATAAAGTGTATATAGTTATACTGGTATGTGCATGATTTTCTTCTTTGTTTTTCAGAACCATGATGATTCATGTATAACTACTTGTGTCTAGTTTTTTTCAAGGGTTTCTGGTTTTTATCTTACTTTTGTAGGGTCTATCGACATACTATTCCAGTAACTGTGTGAAGACTGATGCTGAATTTGTACAAGAGTTCATGAAAGAAAAGGTATCAACATGTTTGGATTCACTTACATGTATGTTGTCATCCTTCTTTTTCTTTTATGTCATTTTTATTATTGTTGTCATTAATTCAGTACATTTTAAACCTTGATTTAATTGACAGGCAATAGAGACTTACAACACAAGGTTATTTAAGGAGGTAGATGATGACCACGTGAAATACATTCTTCGCTTGGCTTCAGTAGCAAAAACTGGTGAGTTGAGTATGTGTCTGAGGTGAGCAGAGGGACGCTTTGAGAATTATCCTCCTGCATGTCACTAATCACGAGGCAATAGGACTTGCTAGTTTAGACACACTTTTTGACTGGAGGCAGTCACATTGAAGAATCAAATTGTTTCTGGACATCAGTAGTAATCCTAATCAGAAATAATTATTATAAAGATTTTTACCAGAGCCAAACAAATGTAGTCTTAATCTGAGAGATAATCAAAGATGCCACATTCCTATTTGTAGAATGACTTAAGGATAGCTTTTTCTACAGCAATTGTGTATAGACTAATTGATTTGGTGTTTTCACGGATTACAATAACATTTTAGAATATTTTTATGTTTGAATTTACTTCTAAAGTTTTATCTCAGTTTTAGAGCTGTGAAGCTTCAATAAACATTGATCCATCTGTCTGCTTAATTGCCATTAGAGCTAGCCAATGCATGACACAAGATAGCTGATCTATCATCATGTTGTGAAGTAATTAACAGGATGTTTAAACAGTTGGTTGATTCTCAGGCCTGAAAGATATTCAGCTTACAAGTGTAATTGATGGTTACAATGCATTGTTTTCAGCTGAGCCATGTCCTGGTGCCAATGGAGAGCAAGACAACATAGCAGCTCTTCTGGGTTCACATGAATTTAAAGGCTGCACCTTCAAGGTTGAAAGAGGGGACTATTCTGGGATATTGACGAAGGTCGTGGCGAATCTGGAAAAGCAAAGGCATGTTCAAAGCATGATTGTTTTAAAAGCTGATCCAGGATCAGCATTAATTTTGACTGATAGTCTTCAGAAATTTCCAAACTCCCTGGCACTAATTATATAACTTTTATTCTGGATTAATGAAAGTCAGATTTTTAACAGCCAGACAATGGTCGTTTTGTAAGATTGTTTGTTAGGGTTTAGTATGTTAGACTTAACACTTGCGAACAAAATGCACACTGAACCTCACGGGAGGTGGGAAGTGGCAGTACTACTGTAGTTAGTGTACTAGACTCCAAATGAATGATTTTGGACTGGACAGATGCCATGAAGTTCAAGCACAATTCTGACTAAGAGCCATTATGTGGTGTGCAAAAGAAGTTAGCCAGGGTTTTGGGGGGGGGGGGGAGTAAGTTAGGGGTCTAAGAGAAAGAAATGAGAATAGAGTTGGTTAAAGAGAAAAGAAAGGGGAAAGACAGCAAGAAGGCCAATAAAAACAAAGTACATGTGACATCATTGTTATAGAGCCAGGTTGCTAACACTGCTATTAATATATGATGTGATTTTCATAAATATTATGCAAAATTAGCTTTGGTTTTGCTTTGCTACACTTGTCACTCAAGTCAGTGTGTGTGGTTCACATACTTTTCCTCAGCTATGTATGTTTGCTTTTATTTCTGTTGGTCACTGGATTGTCTGACTGTGTACTTTGTTATTTGTCAGAGTTACAACTTCGGCTCTGTTAATTTTTTTTTACACTTTGAAGTCAAAGACTACTCTTTGACAAGTGTCTGAGCCAGTGTTTGCCTGTGTGATATATATTAAGTGAAAACTGTATGTTCATGTAACTTGTTTGTGTGTTTTATTGCAGGAGTTCACTGCTAATGACAACGAACTGTCAATGCTGAAGAACTACATCCATTGTTTTAACACAGGCTCTATTCAAGCTCACAAGGATGGCTCTAGATTCTGGATCAGAGATAAAGGACCTATTGTGGAAACGTAAGGATACCGGTATTATTAATCCATGCTAAACTATAAATTGCTTGAACCACAGGAAGAGGTAAATTTTGTGAGAATATAGACACTTGCTCACAGCAGTCTGGGCAATGGCTTATGTGCTCGTCAGTCTGTCAGATTGTAAAGTATTGCTAATGTACACGTAATCTTATTCACCCATTGGTAAGATATGAGAACTCTCAAGAGCTTGTTAATTTAAGTGTTTATGTAGAGGGTACTTTTTTTAAATTTATTGACAGGAATAAATTGGAAAAAAAGTAAACAACTGGAACAATACTGATCTTTTCATAATATTTGAGTGAAGGTTTTAACTCTGTGATTGTGCATTTACTAAATGAGGTACTGTTTTTTTTAGTTATATAGGGTTTATTGAGACGTACAGAGATCCATTCGGCGTGCGAGCAGAGTACGAAGGTAACTTAGTGTGTTTATTTTTCTGCTTTTGACAATTTGCTTTCAATTCTCATTTGAAGCGTCAGCGTTCACGTCTATGGGCGCGTTCGTTTGGGATATTCCAGAATTATTCTGCTCCTGAGAGCAGATTAGCCGGAATGGAAATCCAGGTATTCCGGAATGAGAATAGCTCCCAAACAAACGCTTACTCGCATTATTCCAATTGTTCTTATTCCGGATTGATCCCAAACGAACGCGCCCTAAATGTGTGCAGCTATTTATAATCAGTCTTGTAATGTGTATGTCGCGTACATGTGTTATGTGTATTCCAATCAGCAGCGCATTATGTTGTATTTTGCCGCCTGTAGTATTTTCTACTTTGTGCAAACTCTGAATTTCTTCGTTAAGAGGAGACGACTTTACTATATGAACGGGAGCAACCTTCTTGGTTACACAGAGGCTTTAACAGTTATTCTACATCTACAATAAAGATTGATGATGAATAATCATATTATTGGTCGGTAAAGTCGTTAGGACATGATCACACCAACCGTAAAAACAGTAAAAAACATATATCGAGCTCTCAATTTATATTTAAACAATAGTCGAGTGTTTCTGTCGAGGATCTATCGGCCTTTTCCGCGGAAAATGGATGTTCTTAAAACAAATATTTTCCTGAAAAGCTAAGCAAGGGTCAACTATCAGACCGATAGTTCCTAGACAAACACTCTATTGTCTTTATTTTTCACCACTGTTTTCTTCCGCGCGCCACTTTAATAATCATATTGAATTATTTTCAAGTTTTTTTAGATGAAAGCCATTAAAGACAAATGTAAAATTTGAAAAAGAAAACAGACAAAACCAAGTTAATACAATTTCAATTGTTTATTTTCTATAAGCCCGATTGTCTACAGAAAAATTTTTACGGACGAGTACTATCCATACGGGTATCTTCCACGGCGGGCACTTTGGGCTGATAGAAGGGAGTTTTAGCAATGACGACGGCGACGCAAATTTCCGTTTCGTAAACGGTCGATGCCATTTTCGGGACATTTAGAAATATTTTTTAACCGTGAACGAATTTTTCTCTACTAAATTAAAGAAAAAGGAAAATTTGCAAGTAACCACCTAGTATCGAACCCGAAACGTCTGTTTCCTGACATCCCTCTTATACCACTACACTAAACGGCGACGGCGCGGACGATGCCTTGTAAATTTATATGTTACGTTCGAATGTCGCAACTCTGTAAAACTTTTCAGTACGGCTTTTGGTCTAAAAACTTGCTCAGGCGAAACATGCACCCAAAAGAAGATACGACAAATTAGCCATTGCGGTTCGCGTTCTGCAAAATACACACAATGTAGTTATTTCACGTTGTTGTTTTGCAGAGGACGGTAAAGAAATGTACCAAGATTCAAGACGCACGTGCACAGCTATTGTTTTGCTTATTAAACCTTTTGTTTGGTGTCGCTTTCCTTGCCGTAGCCGTCGTGGTTTGCTAAAACTCCCTAGTGTCTCTCTGCGGATGAATACTATCGCGTCACGTGATCAATATCGCGAGATGGTATAACTTGTCCCTTACTTGGCTTGGTAAATGCCACAGCCAATCACATTCCCCGTAGTGACAGACGTGTGCAAAGAATGCGGGTATAGTATTTACAAGATGCACCTATCGCGGACCATGCATTGAGAAAACCACTGTTTATGTCATACAAAACATGCCCTGAAGTATTTGGGTTAATTTACCTTTATTTTACGCGTGAGGATTGTCCGTAATACGGTCTTAAAATTTTAGTTAATCTCATCCTCAACGTTCTCTTTAGAAAAAAAAGAGCACTTAACAAGGAATGTTTTATTATGGCGAATGACTCTTAGCTACATAGAAAGCTACTTTACAGGTCTAGTCACACAATAAAAAAAGAAAAATAAAATCAGGCAGTTTGGAAATATGTTTTTTTGGTATTGACGACTGTTTTGTTTGCAGGGTTTGTTTCTGTCGTTAATAAAGAAATGAGTGCAAAGTTCACGTCATTAGTATGCAGTGCTGAAGCGCTGTTACCGGAGCTTCCCTGGCCGCCTGCTTATGAAAAAGACAAGTTTTTACGACCGGATTTCACTTCACTTGATGTACTGGGATTTGGCAGTAGTGGAATACCCGCTGGCATTAACATTCCAAACTGTAAGTGAAATATGCTTTGATACCATAATACTCTTCGATGTACAGATTTAGCCTGTCGTGGACATAATTATTCAGGTCCCATTTGACACAACGTTGACGGTTGGAGAAATTTAAAAACGTAACAATAGCCCTTTTCACGGTTAGTTTTTCTCATTTGCATTACAATGTAATCCAACGTGGATGCGAGGCAATTTCGGGCTAAAACTGCAAAACAGCCCGAAATAGCCCTTTTCACGGTTAACTCTGCTCATTTACATTACAATGAAATCTAGCATGTATGTGAGGCAATTTCGGGCTGTTTTGCAGTTTTAGCCCGAAATTGCCTCGCATCCACGTTGGATTACATTGTAATGGAAATGCGAAACACTAACCGTGAAAAGGGCTATTGCCTCGCATACATGCTAAATTTTATTGTAATGCAAATGAGCAAAGGTAACCGTGAAAAGGGCTATTACCGAACATTTTTTATTTATGTTTGAGGAAAACTGGTGCAGGGAAATCACGTGATTATCGTGACGTCATCGTTTTCAAAATGGTATTAAAACGCAAACCAAATTGTGTGAATTAAGTTCGTAAGAAATGAGATGGAAATCGAGTTTAAAAAGACATGCTGACGAAAGGAAACGTTCGAAACAACACGCGCCAGGTCGCTTTGTTTACTGGTAGTTTGTAATTGTAGACCGTGAGTGTGCTGGCATTTTAATATCACTAAGTACTGTAACTCACCCGGGTGGGGCTGGGGAACCCATGCGAAAGTTATGTGGATGCGTCGTCAGAAATTCCTATTCCCCGGCGGGGGTGGGAGGGTTACGGCTCTGTTACATAAGCGAAGCAAGATGCTAGATGTTTGAAGAAGGATTAGTACCCATTGTCACCTAGTGCTGTCAAATGCACTTTGTGTGTAGACCGTTAAAGACTATTATTAGACTATAGCTTCTTTGAACAGTTATATGTTTAGCCGGGGAATTTTTTTATAATTGTCAATTTTAGATGAAATCTGTCATAGAATGGCAAATGTATGCAGACATGTCAATATGTATATTTTAACCGTGCTCGGCTATCGATTGTGGTTATTGGTTACGAAATCGTTTCAATTTGTCTGTTTACTTCGGTGAATCACTGTCCAGTAACGTGAGGAAAATGCCAAAACCCGTGTGCCAAATTTGGTGCAAACGCTTTTAAAAAGTTAGAATAATTCGATCGTACTTATTTTGTGAAAAAAAAAAAACAACACAAACAAAAACAAACAAAAACAAACAAAAGAGAAATGTCTCGGCAAACAGAGACCCGTGAACTACGTAGAAATATTACCTTTGATGGTTCAAATTATTTTGTTCTCGGGCGCAATGATGAAAGTACGACGGACAGCGAAAATAACAGCGATTTAATAAACATATTTTTTTAAGTGGCTCGAATGTTCGTCTGCTCAGGAACATCGATCATGGCTAAATTCTGGATGTGCAAAAATTTAACGCCGAATGTTGCATGGCACGACTTTATACCCAAGAATGCGTCAGCTGAATATGTTTTTTGGAGTAAAGTTTTTAAGGCGCCTGAGACGTTGATTCACGCACGATCAGTTTTCCGCCAGACGTTATCAATAGACTTGTGGCAGTGTTGTTCTCAGTTTGGTCAAAATTTGCATATTTTTTGTCCATGCAGTATTTTCGCTTTGTCGCGTTAATTGCTTAATGCAATTTCGTCGATTTAAATTTAGACAGGAAAAAGTAAGTCGAAATTTGAGGGAATACTGCATGACATTCAGTACGGTTTCACTCTTTGTTTTGAAAGCGCGCGACGTTTTTTGTTTTTATTTCTGTGAAATTGTGCACGTTTTTTTTATTGACACTGTTGACCTTTGCATGAAAACACAGCTACATTCACTACGGGCTTAGTGTAAGACTTACTCTCACGCAGACTTCTTTCTCGCGCGTGCTGCAAAGCACTGAAACAGTATATCTGAATAGTGTTTTTGCTGGAGGGAAGTTGTCTTTTTTAAAAAGCGAAGAGAAAAGCCTTCAAACCAAGTAAGTAAAAACGTAGTAATTAATCGGTTTTCGGGTTATTTTATTGTGATATTTAACTGCAAATTCTGTCTTGGCCGGATAGTTGTTAAATTGTCTGCACTAAGAATATTGTCGTCAGTGTTCAGGTTTTCTCTTTATTTTCGAGGTGTGGTTCAATTTTGCACGGAAAACAAATCGATTTTAGCCGAAAATTTTGTTACTTTTTCTCTTTTTGATCCCGAAGCTGACGTCATCTGTCCGAATTTACCCGAACAACAGTACTTGCAGAGTGGTCGCCGGGAGAGAAGACTTTAACCCGATGACTGAAATACGAGAATCGTGCAGGAGAGCAGATGGAATCACAAGCTAATAGCCCTGAGGAAACTCTTCCAACCTCTGCGGCAGCGAAAAAAGTGCAATTTGCGGATCTGGTTGGCCGCCAGCTCGAATTCGTGAAAAATATAACTCCTAGCAGCAGCGAAGACAACTTATGTGCTGCAGTTGGCGCTTGGAAAAATCACTATGATATCAATGGAAATTTGCTTCCGAGACGCGTGAAATATCTGTCCCCGTGCTTCATTCAGCCTTCCAAAGCGGTGGAGAGTTTCACGAAGCGGGTTTACAGCCAGAATGTCTGCCTTGAGAACATCGTTTGCGAGAACTTTGTGGTAACTGGAGTTATTCGAGTGACAAATTTATGTTACAGTAAAGAGGTGACACTGAGATTAACTCTAGATAGCTGGAAAACATATCAGGACATTTGCGCGGATTACATGTCCTCTTGTTCAGATGGCAAAACGGACAAGTTTAGTTTTCGCATCACATTGCCTCATGACTTTAAAGCAAATAGGTTCATGGAATTCGCAATCTGCTATCGTGTCTGGAACCAAGAGTTCTGGGACAATAATAACACAAGTAATTATCGTGTGCGATGTTTAGAAGTCGTATTGGGCTGAACACGAGTTTCACTAGAACAGTTCGTTCTTGTACCAAACCGAAAAAACGAAATCGGCACAGGTGTTAGTGCGAATGTGCAAGCCCTGTTTTTGATTTGTGGGGTAGTATGATTTTCCTCAGTTAACTCAAAACACGGAAATAGATAATATCATTGACTCCGGCTTCTTTCCTGTACTGATACCTTGTTACAAGTTAAGACTGGAACCAATATCAAGAGAATACATACTGAGAATAATATCAGTGCAACTCAATATAAACTTCATGCTCGCTCGCATGCCAGAGTTTGGTACGTTACTAAGATCAGATCTTAGTTGTTTTCTGACTGACAAAGGTCAGTCAACACTTTACTAGAAAAATAAATCGGATTGTTTGTCAAGATTGATCAGGGATGGTTATTTCCTAACGTTCGTTATCTCGGGGCAGGCTCTTTGCTGCGATTGACTGTTGTGAACAGTGAACAAAACAACGTGGAACAGAAAAATAAATTTATTAAACCATAATGGCTGACGAAGTTCAGTTCACCGAAAAAATAGCCCACTTTTAATTTATAAGATTTTTAATTGCGCTCTGAGTGCAGAAATTAATTTTTTATATTTTAAACCAAATTGTACAGTTACCTCCAAATGTTATAAGTTCTCGGTGTAAAACGACTTGTTCACTTGTTTAAACTGGAATGATTAAAGAGTAAACTGGTTCATACCGTTTGTAATTATCACATCTGGACTAAAGCAAAATAATGGTATATTAATTAAGCTTTGTTTGTGATGGACTTATCTCTAAAAGTCTCCGGCGTCGCATAGCCCTACAAGACGCATTTGTGATTCTAAACTGATTTGTAATTTTGGTGTTACAGATGATGACATTCGACAAGAAGAAGGCTTCAAAAACGTTTCGCTCGGAAACGTACTCGCTGCTCATTCTGTCGATAAAAAGGTCACGTTCCTTAGCGACGAGGATCAAGTAAGACACTCCATTTGAATAACTTCTCCCTCGCATAAAATAGTATGGCTTCATAACCTTTCCTTTCTTGTAAATAAAAGAATCTGTCAAATGTTTATGGGTCTGACGGCTCATGCCAGACATTAGAATCCAGTCCACAGTGGAGTTTTGGTTTGACACTGAGTTTTTGGAATCTAAAGACTTGGAATTGGAAACAAACAGTGCAATCAAATTGCTGTCAAGGTGGAGAATGAGGAGTATTGCTTGATCAATGCAGCTGATTATTTTTAAGTCGAATTTTTTTTTAATAAAAAACCCAGCAAAATTGAACAAAATGGAGAGGAAACAATAACAATGATCGGATCACGGTTTTACAAACTAGTTCTGTTGGTTAATGCTTCACAGTTCTTTCTTGTAGGCTACAGATATAATATAATTATCGTTGATTTTTAGGAACTCTTTACCAAGCTCAAAGCTCCAGCGTTTGAAGTTCAAGTTGGTCTCCATGAACTGCTGGGTCATGGAAGCGGGAAGCTCTTTGTTAAAGTGAGTAAATGCTGTCCTTATCTGATCCGCGCTTGAGTCGCGGGTGACTGTTTTTGATGGCAGAGTTTTAACACATCTCTTGGTTCTCTAACTTGATTGTCGTGTTGCTTTTTATTTTCTAAATTTCTCAGCGAAATGACGGCACGTATAATTTTGATATTGAGACAGTGAAGCACACAGAAACTGGAGAAAAAGTAAGAGGACGGTTTGATTTTGTTTTGTGTTTTCTTATTAGTCACAGGTATTTCAGACATTCACATTGTTATTGTGGTTTCCAGATCTCTAGCTGGTACACAGACGGGGAGACCTGGTACACGCGGTTCGCTGAACTGAGTTCGTCTTATGAGGAATGTCGTGCAGAGTGTGTAGGAATCTATCTTTGCACCTCTAAAGAAGTCCTTAGGTCAGTACTTGCTATAAAATGCCTTAAATATGACTTGCAGAAGTAGCCATGAGGTCAACATTTCCGCAGTTCACTACAATAATTCACTGCGGTGCGTAGTTAAGTGGGTCACAATTTAACAACGATACTTCACAAATTTGTACATTCAATTATTCATTACTTTTCAAATAGAAGATGGTGTTCCACGTTCTCAAAAGAAATAAGAAAATGCACCGTAGAAAATACCCGCGCTGATAGTATTTAACTCATGGAAGATGTGTAAACACTCGCCTGTCGGTTTGTATTCCCGCAGCATTTCTCGTTCTCCCAAACTTCCACTCGTATTTCAAGAACTCGAAAGTAATAGGGAAAATGTTTTCTATTTCTTAATTAATGCACGCTCGGAGCTTGTGAACGTGCGAGCGAAACGCGAGTGCGTTAAGCAGTTTTTCTGGACTCCAAAAGTCCTTATTTCCTTAGAAAACGTAGGAACAGTGTCTTCTATTTGGTTTGTTGGAATATAATATGAGTAGCACAGAAAAGTTAAATAAATAAAATGCGCTCAAATTCCTTAGGACAGTTCATTGTGTCAATATTCAGAAGTGATAGTTTTTAGCTTGATCGGAAAACTGACACGTTTTTATGCTAATCAGGTAAATAATGTCAACAAAGACAACCCAACAGAGCCGTTTTTAATAATAATACAATCCATAGTCAGTCTATTGATTTTGCTGTACTAAGTTCAATGAATAGCGCCGCGGACAAATGACAAATGACGTCACGAAAATTTAACCCCGGTCTGACTCAGACAAACAAACCATTCCATGTGTCACTTCTTTGAGAGCGACGTAAGGAACAAAAAGTGCTTAGAAAGGTATTTTTAAGAGACGTTTCGGCAAAAAACTTCTTTATCAGTCGCAAATTTGAAGCGTTAAAAATGCTTCAACGCAGTTTTAACGCTTCAAAAACGGTTTAACGCTTCCAATGTGCGACTGATGAAGTGCTTTCCCACGAAACTGCTCTAACTTTCATGTAATCTAACTTTCATGTTATAAAACCCAGAAACTCTGTAGTTATTCCCCAGAGCTTCGTACTGAGGTCTATTGTTTTAGGCTAAATTTGATATATCGAAATTGGTCTATTCAAGTTTTTAAACTGTTAAGCATTTAAAAATGCTAAACAACAACAATTTGTTTTTGCGTTCAGTGAATTGTTAGGTTTAAAAGCGCGCGCCGCCTTTTAACCAATCAGATGCCACTTGGTCATGCCTTGAGTTCTTATTAGCTGATTGGCTATGCTACTCACTATTTTTCTTTGAGACGCGTAGCAGTGTGCCTTTTAAACAAAATGACGGCTGTTTCTTGGTGTTTTCGAAGTGTGTGTGAAGAAGATTTAGATAAAGTATTGAACGATTAATAGGTTTATACTAAAACAATTAGATTATTCGCTCTTGATTTCTATGCGTTTTAGAATCGCGCGATAAAAATCTCGAGCTCATAATGTAATTGCTCAATAGTGTTACGTGTGCCTGAAGGTTTTGGCGTCACGACACTTAATTCGAAACTCGCTCTAAAGACTTCAATTATAATATCTTAAGCTTGAAACAGTGAATTAAAAAAGCTAGCATTATTTTAAACAAGCGGTGGCTTGTTTGTATCTGGGGTATACTGATAACTGTAAAATGTAATTAACTGTACATATTTGTAGGTAGGCTAATCGAAGAAGATGAATTTTGTATGTGGAATTGACAGTAACGTTTAACTCTTGTGGTACCGTGATATCGTTGTCTGTTGCAGAATATTTGGTCATGAAGGCGCTGATGCAGACAACATAGTTTACATCAACTGGCTCAACATGGTGCGGGCAGGATTGTTAGGACTGGAATTTTTTACACCTGAAAATAAGAAATGGAGGCAGGTACGTCACAGCAACCGTTTTGCATAGCGTTACAACTATCAGTGCTGCTTCAAATGGTTATGCCTAGCGCGGGACCTTTTTAACCAAACGATTTCCAGCAATTCAGCTGACTTCGCAGCTTGCAAAGCTTTGTATATTTTCGAAATAGATCTCAAGAAAGTCGACGAAACCTTCTTTTGACTTGAGTACATTGGGGCCTTAAGTGCTGCTGGCCCCGTCAACATTACGTCGGAGAAACTTGAAAAACGCAGCGGGTTTATTTCTGCGGTCAGGCCTACCGTCCACAATAATCCGTCACGAAAACGCAGCTTTTAGAATACGCTTTTCAAACCGGAGGAATTTGAAAACGTCGGCTTTGCATTTTCGTGTGGACGGAAAGTATTTTGAAAACGAAGCTTTCCGAACACAGTCACGATAATCATGATTCCCCTGACCCAGTTTTTCCTCAATCACAAATCCAAAATGTCCGGTGAATGTTGGGTTTTCAAATTCCTCCGGCGTAGTGTGGACGGGAAACCATTTGTTGCGTTTTCAGAGTCAAACCTCGGTTTTCATCGTTTCTCTTGTTCTTTGCTTTTCCAGGCTCACATGCAGGCACGATACGTCATATTGCGCGTGCTCCTCGAAGCTGGCGAAAAGCTAGTGCAGCTGACCAGTGTAACGGGCTCAGACGGTAAACCAGATGTCTTGATATCGCTGGACCGAACAAAGATCGAGTCTGTCGGACGACCCGCCATTGGAAACTTCCTCAGAAAACTGCAGGTTCATCATCACTCGTTTGATATATCACGATGATTTGGAACGCGTTACGTATTCAGACAAGAGATGAATTTGCTAACATACTCGCGTTTTTCTCTAGGTGTACAAATCAACGGCAGATCATGATTCCGGAAAGATACTGTATGATCGCTATTCAGCAGTCGACGATGAATTTTTAGCTCTCCGGAAAACGGTTCTTGCTCGAAAGACTCCAAGAAGAATGTTCGTCCAAGCTCACACCAGTCTGACAGGTAAACACAAGGACAACAGCTTATAGACCTTAAAATAATTTATTACGACGTACGACGAATAAAGATCAGAGATCAGTATCGCCAAACCTACAGTAAAATGTTTTAGTCCAGTCACCGTATAAATGCTGTACAGGTATGGGCAGCACTATATATATGCTGTATAGGTATGACGGCAGCACTAAAAGGTACGGTTTGTGAGCGGTTTTGGACTGAAAATTGGAACTGATGTGATCACTTTGGTCTCAAATTTGAAATAGGGCATGTTTTTATTCTGGTTTGACATTGGGTATTTTATGTACAAGAAACTATTTTTTTTTTGCATCAACATTAGCAAGTTTGTAGCTCTTCTCAAATGTTTGCGCGAAAGGAAGCCATATCTGGTTAGCTGCGGCCATATATTAGGGCCTGTTCACATGGACGTGGGACACCTCGGGCAGGTGAGGTCTCCCCGCCCTGGTGGGGTAACCAGTCTATCCATACAATCTCTCTTTTTTCTTGATCGCGTTCACATGTTAGGTGGGGTAACCCATCAAGGGGGGTTAGCCGGTCAGCCTGTCCGGATAACCCGCTTCGGTGGGGTGAGTTTTCTCCATGTGAAAGCTGAGGAGTGGGGTAACCCGCCTAACCAGGGAAATCAAATCACTCGAGCGCGGCGAGTTATTTCGACGATTTTACCTCCAAAACCGCGAAAACACTGATGAAATTGACAGTGCTGGCGACAATTTAATCGTGGAATCAGATAGTCGGGCTAATTAGCGGAATCAAACTAAAGTTTTGCCTGCAACAACGACATTGAAGCGAAAAGCAGCTTCATCGGAACAAACTGATAGTTCTTTTTTTATGTGCGTGCTTAGCGGCCAAGTAATTGCATTTTGGACCTCACCCCGCGTCCCGGGGTTGCATGTGAAGAAAAGTATTTCTTTACCATGGGTAGGTGAGGTACCTCACCTCTCCGTGATCCCTCACTTCCATGTGAACAGGCCCTTAGAGCCGCGCACTAATTTTAGAGGTCTGATGATCTGACAAAGGGTATGGGGTTCGGACTGCACACCAACACATTTGAGGAGTGTTACCTCTTTTAGTCACTTTTTCATAAAAAGCGCCAATTTTCTTTTGTCGTCATTTTATTTCCACAGAAGACAACTGTGTTACTCTGACAGAATTTGAGGCCAGTCCAAGTGGAATGATCAAATCCTTTACTACTCGATTCCCTGGTAATGATAGTGTACTGGAGGATCTATGGAGAGCTGATATGCCATATCGCAAGTTATGATAGCTGTTTCCTAGCTCGTCACCTAGCTCGACTCGTCACAGGCTTTCAAAATTTCTTACTCAGTTCTGAATGTATTTCCTGACAATGAATTAAAGATTAAGAGTATTTGATACTCTCTTGGGAAACGTGTAGTATTTTTATCTTTGATTTAAAGCGGCGAGTCATTTGTTAGTGGTTGACAATAGTTTCAGGAAAGCTATGCAATGTCTGCAAATCACGATGAATTTCGGTTTTCCAGGCTAAACAAGTTTAGGTGCTAGTGTGTGACACGATGATTAGTGATTAGTGTTGGATTAGTCGTATCTATAACAAAATTCTCGATCGTGATTGGTTCTCCGTGCGCCTATTTGTCACGTAATAGGCGCGCGATCACGTGGGTGTCCAATAGGCCATATTCGTATTCTCGGTATTGGACTGGAACTAGCTTGCAATGGAGGCTCATGCGGGGGAATATAATTTGTATTTGAAAAGACTCCCCCGCATCAGCCTCGCTTGCAAGCTAGTTCCAGTCCGATGCTGGGAATACGAATATGGCCTATTACAGCTTTTGATGGCTTCTTTAGCAATGTTTTCTGCAGTTTTCAAAACTTAGGAAAAGCGCTACAGAAGTTTTCGCTCAAAAAAAGTTCTCAGAAGACATTTTTTTCCCCGACATTTGTTATAGATACGATTAATTAGTAATTGGACCTGGTGTCGTACAATTCATGGACTAATCGTGCTCGTAATTTCAAATTGGACGAGCGCGAAGCGCTCGTACGATTTTGAAATTACTCGCTCGATTACTCCCTGAATTGTACTCCACTCGGTCCAATTACTATTACATAGATACCCATCATAACTGAATTTCAGTCAGTTACCGGCTCTGAACCTCTATAAATTTTGCCATCTTCCAGCGAAACTGCTCGTCTGAATTTCACGATTGTGAAGTCGAAAGACTGCAGTGACGTGCCATATGTGACTTGACTTTTTATAAGAAACATTATTTATGTTGATATTATACTGTTAACCAAAATCCGATTTTTGTTTCCTTTCCTCATCAGAAACACAATGAGTGTTCCCCTTTATGGGTGAACTATTTATTTACGTCCCGTCCACATTACTTCTACGGTTATGCCTACCGTCCACACTGATCCGTCACGAAAAAACTTGAGGAATTTGAAAACGTTGACTTTACGTTTTAGTATGTATGGAAATAACCTCAAAACGGAGTTTTTCCGCAGACGATGACATCACGATAATCACGTGATTTCCCTGCCGAATTTTCTTCAAATACAAATTCAAACTGACAGGTGATTGGTGCGTTTCACATTCCTCCAGCATAATGTGACAGGGTTTTAATGGCGATAACAACCAGAGTAAAAGTTCGTAATCTGACAATGTAAACATGTTCTATTGCCCCTAGAAAAGTATACAGTAGTCTTTTCGCCAAATTAGGACCATATGAGAAAAGTAGGTGACTATTATAATCCACAAAGAAGACTTGGGGTCGCCACGAATTTTTCAGTGAAACGCAACGAAATGTTGGTTGTATGACGCCCCACTTCGTGATCGAATGTTAATTTGCATGAAAGTAGGGGAATTCAACGCTTTAAATGCTCGTTTTATGTTGTTATATTGCAAAATAAACCAGTGAAAGAGTTCCATGCATAAACGTAATAACTTTGCAATACATGTTTCGGATGACCAACATCCATCATCAGTTGCAAATAGCAGAGCTTGATAGAATATATAAATAACGTGAATGTAAGGCACAAGAAAACCTCTCATTAAACGAGCAAGTTACTATCATGTTAAAATTTAATTCTTTCATTTTAATTTTTCGTGTTAAAACACCCATTGATTTTCCATCATAGTATTTTCTAATGCCTCACATTCACGTTGTTATTTAGTATTTAAGCTTTGTATTTGCAACTGATGATGGATGTTGTTCATCCGAAACATGTATTGCAAACTTAGAACTGTGTTTCTACCTCAGAGTTATTTTATTTCTGCTCCTAGTTCGCAAATAAACGAAATGGCCAAATGTTTACACTAGGAACAAATTATCCGTCTAAGACGATTGATCCATCTGAGACGATTTATCCGTCTGAGACCAAGTTCAGACGCCGTACTTCACATGAGCCGAATCTAATGCAAATGAGACAATTCCTTTGTTCTCCCTCGACTCAGCTCTTGTGAAGTACAGCGTCTGAACCACGGATAGACAGATAAATCCGTCTGAGACGAATAAATCTTCCAGATATAAAATCCGGTGTTAAGACAAATTATGGAGCCAAATTCGTCTTCGGCTTTTTCGTCTATCAGCTGAGCACGTCTTTAAGACTGGTAAACTCCGATATAATCTCGATTTTAGGATTTAGCCATTCAAGTCCCATTCCTTTGAAAAAACTCTCCCGCCAAAACGAGTCCAACTTGTCACGACAAAAAAAAGATGGATGACTTGATTGGTTACATTGTTGGACATTTAACGCTGGTTTCATTTCTGAAAGTATCCACATTTGGTTTTCTACCTAAAATCTTTCGATCACAGCTGCTTAACCTTAACTTTTCCATATGTGAAGTAAAGTGAACAGCATTACACTTCTACATAGAGATTACCAGGCAAAACAACGTGGAATAAAGTCATCTGACTCGAGTTTTCTTGATACAATCTTTATCGTTTAAAAATGGCTTTAAACTTATCTGGGACAAAGATAAGCTCCACCCCCCGATATAAGCCCAACTAACGTATAAATTTGACTTTCGTTGCTTCCGTTCCAGTTGCACTGGTGTTTTATAGATGTTTTTGAAATAAATTGGACGCACAATTAATGTACTATAAATGGTATGTTACATTTAAGGTGGCCGAACACCGTTTTCGCGCGTGCTTTTGCTAATGCAATTCAGCACGTGCACAAGGATTTCAAAACAACAAACATGCCGTCAATAGAGCGATCATTTTATTTACTCGACACCCGCACTCTGTGTCATTTTTCTCTATAATTGAACACAGTGTATTGATGGCTTTAGTCTTTTATTACAAAGATATGTTAGAAAGAGTAACGATGCAAAGAGCCCAGCAATTTTCAGCTTTTGTTTGTTGCCGAAAGAATCCAGTTAAATGCAACGCATGCGCATGCTTGAAAAATTGAGACCGATTGCTTTAGCAGAAACGTGCCGATTTCTAACGATCCAGTCGTTAGAATTTCAAGAAATTTGGCAGAAAAATAGATCAGAGACCACGTGAATGATCTATTTAAAAAAATCTGAATTTTGACAAAGGGAATTTTTAATAATACAGAAAACGATTAACGGCGAATTACGAAAATCGCCTATGTCAAAATTTTATTAGAACCATGTTGACAGAAGGGATTTAATGTCAATTCTTAGTGTGCAAAATATGAAAACAATCTAACGTCTGGATTTTTTTTAAATAAACAAAACCATTATTTAAGCCTTGTTTTTAATCAGCCCCGTTGCCATGGCAACAGCACACACCCTAGTCAAAATGCGAGAATAAATATTTCTGTGGTTAACCTTGACTCTTGCAAAAATGGGTCGGCAAAGCTTAAAAAGTTTAAAAGTTATAGTGAATTAGGCATGGACACTTGAAAACTGTGTTCGGCCACCTTAATTCGTTTCTCAGATACGTTTTATCTCATTTTTTTTTACTCCACTCATAAGACCCCCTACTCCGAAAAGAAGCCCTCAATTTATAGCACCACCCAAAACTTATGAAATCATATAAGCCCAGCATGTTACGTTATTTCTTTAGTTTGCATCCTCCAGCAGGGTCCGAAATTGCGCTTTCCTGGTCGCCAATGCGACTAAAAATTTTGCACTGGCGACCAGATTTTCATAACTGGTCGCCAGCGGGCGATAATTTAACTATTTCAGCCAAATCGATTCAAATAACTTTAATTTTCAGCCAAATCGATTCAAAGAAAATTCAAAGCCGCCCGCCAATTAGTCATTTACTTTTAACCTTTCCGCTGCTTGTGAAGTATAAAACCGATTTTCCTCACTTATTTTAATCTACCAGAGCGTTTCATCAGTGCGAAGTTTCGTCGCCATATTTCTTCAGCGGTTTCCCATAACATAACAGTAGACGGTTTAGGGGGCTGGAACGAGAAAAGCTGCAGGGTTGTGGCCTGATGCGAGCAACACGGCGATTCGTCAATCGTCTTGACAGATCGAACGCGGAAGGAAAGATCGTTTTGAACATAAAGTAAAGAACAAAACGGCAGTTTTTCAGTCGGGCACAAGAGAAGCTTTAACGTTGACAGGAAACATTTGGCAGTCGCACGAAACTGCGCATATGGCCAGTGTTCGATTCGTTCGGCGTGGTATTTCAGTGGTAGATGTATAAATACGATGTATAAAAAAATAATCAGCATGTTTGTACATGTATTTGATCTTATTCGTCTTATTCGGAAAACGCTTTCTCCGGCTTCGTCCTGATTCTTAAAAGAAAAATTGGCCACCAGAGTTTTACATCTATTTGTGTTTCGCTGTGAAGGAAAAATTTTATTATTAACACTTTTTGGCGACCACATTTTTCCATATGGCGACTTAAAAAAAAATTATTCAGTTGCCAGTTGGCGCCTGCCTAAAAAAGTTAATTTGGGACCCTGTCCAGGTGTCGCTGTTAAGCTGGAATTACAACATATCATGTCTGTCCTTCGTTCCGTTTTCGACCACTGAAAAGAAATCAGTAACAGATAAAAGAGCAAATAATATGACCTAAGTGTTGGAGTAAAGTTTTGAGAATAAAACTCTTTCACCAAAGGCTATCTTTTTATTGTAATGGTTACTTTTTCATTTTTTTCAGATTTTGTTCTTTAAAAGAGACATAGCAGTGATCGAAATCGCGAAGACCAGAAATTAATTCCAGTAAAGCGCCACTGAAACCAGTAATAATGGTTCATTTGATAGGCTCTTTTCTTAGATCGCACAAGCAGATGTGGCCTCATAACTTCCTACAGCAGTGTACACTGCCATTCTTTCTATGACGCGATCTATCTTTCTTAGCTGTTTTTATTCCTTCTTTATTAGTTTTTTATTTTGGTTTAAGTATTCTTGTGCTTGTGGAGGAAGTTCAAAGTATTGTGGCATTGACTGCAGTTCAGTTTGCTCTACACTCATACTGACTCCCTCAGGTAATGTTCCGCTGAATATACTCCAGAAGCACATCTGCTGTTTTACGGGTCACATTCCTAACCTGAAATACAAACCAGCCGACAGTCAGATGCTTTTTAAAAGGCCCACACTAACTATTAATGCCGGAACTATACAAACGTGAATCTAGAACAGTTGAAGCCAGTTGAAAGTATCTGTAGCATGGCGGTACATGTATGTTTTTTGATATTCCGTGGCCGTTTCAAGTTTGCTCGCGTTCACGAGAAAATAGGAATTAAATTCAGCTGGTCGTCTAGACATTAAGATTTGCTCACAACTTAAGTTCTCTGCGAGCAGGTGTCTTCCTTCGACCAAATATCCGGGTTAGAATTTTCAGAAATTTCCAGTGCTGAATTGAGCAGCATTTTCGCAGAATTTCCGAAAAGAGTACAACGTACGTTACGAGGTACACCAAATTGTCGAAAATTTCTTGCTGCGCTGTTCAGTTCCATTTGATATTCCTACCAGAATTTCTGCAGTTTGTGGGTGAATGGTTTGGATCGCAGAAATTCACCAATTTCGGAGGTATTCGGAAACTTCCAAGGAAATAACCGTGCCACTTACACTCACACCAACTAAAATTTAATATGTTAATTAAACCAGGTTTAGAAAAATGAAACTAGTAAAGAAAAGCTGCAACTCAGGCTTTTATGCAGGATTTAGATGAACTTAGACAGGTTTTTAATTTGTGATGAATTCGAAGTAGAAAAACATCAGTATGCAGCTTTTATAAAGAAAAAAAAATTTAAACCTGTTTAACTAAACAGCTTTTAACATGTTTCAACTTTGGTGTGAACGGGCGTTAGGTCTGATTCGAAAGAAGTTTTGGTTGAATGGAAAGTTCCCTATCCTCTCATAATAACCATCGTCAATTGTGAATACTGTGAATACTTTATTTACCCTCGATTGTAGAGTAGCTTTATAGCAGCTAATATCTCCGAGCATTACACAGTATACAACAAGGCCAGACCACAACACCAGGAACTTCATGCCCTCGCTTTACGATAAGCGTGTGGGTTCTTTAATGTCCCCCTGCTAACCATAACATCGAAGATGCAGGAGATGGGGCCTACGGTTTATAGTCCTTAT
>JAHPZR010022515.1:45000-49373 GCA_019787425.1 Platygyra sinensis | reverse complement strand
TTCTGCTGATGAATAGTGAAAGACGGGAAGATTTTTTTGAATAAGTTATTAAGATCCGCTGTTGCATTTATATTGTGTCTTTAAAAACTTGTTCTGCAAGGCGTTCCATTTAAGACTACATGATTGTTATAGAAAATATGCAGTTTGTTCGTCCTTGGGCGTTGTCAACAAGCTCTCCTCTCATAAGGAGCGTTTTATCAAGGACCAAGTAACGCATTGGAAGACCGGAGACATAGTGGAAGATGATCCATCCTTGAGGAAGAACCTTTACGATGTAGTGAGCCCACAAAAAAACTCTCATTTCTAACACACACCTGTAACATCCGCGCGTGTGTCCGTACTTCATACTGTGCTCTGTGTTTCTTGTAAATGTGTGGAGATTTTAAAACTGTGTGTCTTTCAATTGACGTGGGAAGTAAAATCCTGTAGAACAAGGAAATAATCGAAAATAAGAACTCAATATTAATCAGTTGGCCATTATTTAAAAACAGAGCGATTTACATGTGCCCAACACTGACTATACAATGATAGGTTTACAGACAAAATCTGCTTATTTTGCTGTGATTGACTGAAAGACCATAATTCTATTTCACACTTAAAAATGTATTTTTAGATTTATTCTGTTTATCATTACATCATTACAGTACATCATTCTGTTTATCAGTAGCTTTAGAGATGCATTTAGTCGATGTTTTGTCAATGACATGCAATATACATGATTGTACATTAGTTACAATGCTGTACAACACACTGAACATGTACAACATTCATTTGTTAATTATTCATACTTTGACAAGCATCATCAATTTATGACACCATACATGTGAGAAATCTGGAGAGGAACAACAACAACTAGCTTCTTGAGTGCTTTAAAAAACTTCCCAAGTGCATTATAACTTAATATACAGCTAAAAGCATGAATCAATAATTAATTAATAATGAATTTTAATGGTTTATAACATTGCCAATGGAATGGCCAAGCAAGGCTAGCTCTTCTGCCATCGTGAGTGTTCATCGCAGAATTGTAATGCATGCTTATATATACCGAATTTGATAGTGTAGGTTTGTAGCTATGTGACACTGAATAATATAATATGTACTTACAGGTCAGAGATATCAATGTTGAGGTGTGAAGCAGCTAGAGTGATAAATTTAGTGTAGCTCTTTAATACGGCTTCATCACTGCCCTTGTATTTGATGCTGATCAGTGAATACAGAACTCTTTTGTTGGAGTCAAAACTATCCTGAAAAAAGTGTAGAAAAAAATATTGACTAATCCAACTCAATCTGCACTTTTATTTTCAAAGCATAAACAGTAAGTTTTAATAGAATCAATGTGCAGTTTACATTTCAAACCAGTCACAAAGTAATACACAACACAAACAACAATCAAAGTGCTTGAAATGAAACACAAAATTAGATTATTACTAATAAATAAATAAATAAAAAATAAATAAATGCTTACATTTTCTTTGGTAGAAAGAGCTCTCAACTGCATTTGTTTGGTTCCTGAGAGAAAGAGAAGAAAGCCGATGACTTCCTTGAGTACATGTAACTATGTGTATCTATCACAAGTTAGCTGTTTCAGTTAAACATCTGAGTAAAATATTCCTCCTACTCAAAATCACAAGTTACCATTTACAGTATGTCTAGTAACGTGTACTAAATATGTTTCACTTTTGGGAGTATGTACTGTACATGTATCATTGCATGTTACCATTGAACGATAATAAACAGCGGTGATGTGAGTATAATGGTCAGTGTTTAGAGAGTTTTTCCTTGACCTTCACAAATTTTTCCCCTGACCTGTGGAAACATATTCTGCTTGTCATGCATTCCTGACTGCATGAGCCAAAAGAATATCTGAGTATGAAACTAAAGCTGATACTGTAAGTGCACAAAAGATTTGTCTCAGAATGGTTTTTATCCACAACAAAAATAATAGAAAAATATTATTCTTACCATGGTTTCTCTGTGGACAGAAATCTCTTCTTCTCCTATTTAAAGGGAAAAAAACTCCATCAAAAATGTATATTTTCTACCCAGTAATGATAATGTTACAAGCATACTTAAACCATTCCAGTTTCAAGACAGTTCAAAAAACCAGCATTACCGGTCTCCTTCAGTACCACTCGGAATTACATGTAAGCAAATATTGCAGGTGCACTTTTAATGCACCCCTGACATGAAGAAAATAGCCTGTGCGTTTTCATCCTCCTGTAAGGGTTATGCCTTTTTGCCAACTCATTTGCCTTCTTATTCATAGCTAAGATTACTTTTGTGATGCACTGTTATGATATAATTTCACTTACAATGTGAAAAAATTGTACTGCTGCTGTAAGAATTTCAGTAGGCATTTAGGTCATTAGGTTATGTAATAATATTATTACTGTTTTGTGCAGAGGACAAGAAAGCAGATTTATTCAAGACCAGAATGTATGATTTTCGTATGTACCTGTGTTGATAAACAAGTCCAATATGTGTATTTTGGCCAGCTAATTCTGATATCTGACAAGAGATGAAAAACAATCAATTAACTGATCAGGTGGTTGGTTGGTCATATCATTATCATCGTTGTTCTAAATTACATTGTTACATTTACAGTATAGAAGTGCTACTGTACCCACTGTCCGCTAACCCCCCTTTTTTCTAATATCAATTTCCTTTTTCTCTTGATCACCACTGTGAAAAAATTATGGTTGTCATTAATTTTGGTATCAATTTTTAAAGTTTGGAAAATTGCTATTTTCCATGTTCACGACTGAGGAGAATGGGACGAGTTGGCTTCTGACGTCATTTCAGGAATAACAACACAGTGGAACCTCGATTTAACGAAGTCGCTGGGGACCAGCCAACTTTCTTTGTTAAATGGAGGGTTCGTTATATTGAAAACCTCAATATAATGAATTTGAGGGGAAGTGACCAAAACGTTTGTTATATCGAGGTCACAGTTAATGATTGATTTGTAACACAGGTGACTTCTGTGGAAATACTACAGTGCCAATGTCTATGACATATAATAAGCTGTTGACTGAAAGGCTGCTGTCTCTTCACCATAAGGATTAAAGGATTTGTTGACTGTTGATCTGTTCAGCGTTTATCTTCTGTTGCGTGTTGACATTGTAATTCGTTGTATCGAGGTAGATTTTACGTTTGGGCTTCCGTATTATGTTCGTTATATGAAAGAATTCATTATATCGAGGTTCGTTATATCGAAGTTCTATTGAACTATACATTTTACTGTAACTTTGGCCGGGACGTAGAATATCATTCATTATATCGAGGACTTCGTTAAAAAGAGGTTTGTTAAATCGAGGTTCCACTGTATTTTGTTTTTGAGAAGAATACAGATGTATATGAGAGCATGCGATATCGTCCATGAAAATAGTTGCAGAATGCAAGGAATATGTGTTGTTGAAGGCTGTAGCAATACAGGATACATAGGATAGTGTATTCCTTTTCATTCAATACATCTATCTCGATAAAACTTGACCAGAAACAAGGGAAAGACCAAAGAAGTGGCCTGATCTGTGGGCTGCTTGTAGATATGGAATCTCTCCTCTTGTGTTCAATCTGATATCTCACAAGTGAGTGCAGCAAAGAGTGAGATATCAAATTGAACACTAGTATAGTGTATACTGTATTAGAAGCATTCCTATAAAAAAAACTCAAAGAGAAATATTTCCATATCAATACACACCCAAGTATTAACCTTTTTATCTTTATCATATGATCCTAGAGCTGTATGATAATGATATTAGACAAATGCCTTATCATTGCTAAACAAGTGGTTAGTTATAGACACAGAAAGCGCACAAAGGCGACAATGGTTGGGGGAATTAACCCAAATTGTGATAAACCAAATAAGACGAAATTTAAAAAGAACATCCCTGTCTAGAGGGTTCAAAGCCACCTTAACTTTCGAAACTTTTAAGGTAGCCCTGAACGCCCTAGGGGGGATTTGTTATATATATTTATTATATGGCTAGCTCCATGAGCGGGCAAGATGAACCAAATCACATGCTGTGATTGGCTACCCAAGCGGGCAAGATGGAGCGGGCAAGCTGCATCCTGAAACCAAAATTTCACCAAAAGCCATATAATAAATCCTTTATTGACCAAGTTTGTTTGGTCAAGATGGCTGGATATTGGCCTCGTTCTTTTTTTTGCGAGTTTATGGACCTCGACTTCGTCTCAGCAGCGCCGTAGCTAGTATGAGGCCAACTGAGGCACTCGCCTCGGTAAAATTTTGACGAATTTCGCCGATCATTCAGCGCTGTAGCTAGTAACAGGCCAACTGAGGCACTTGCCTCGGTCATTTCTTTGGCTTTTGTTGTTTATAGTACCTAATACCTAGGAAGAGAACTCAACCA
>JAHPZR010022515.1:37500-40000 GCA_019787425.1 Platygyra sinensis | reverse complement strand
TTTTTGTCCCAAGGACCCCATCAGAACATTGTCTATTCTTTCTATGCTCTACAGAGGTTTGAAACCTTCAATATAGAAAGATATCGTGCAAAGTAAGTGCAGGCACAAAGTTGAATGCCAGGAAGCCCCTTCACATAACCTTGCGCCTGCATACATATCAGCAGATTTTCTGCACCTGAAACCACACCCACCTTTGAGCAAAGAGAGGTCTAAATTCTTAACATACTGTGCTTTTTTACTCACTCCTTGACCCAAACTTGTAGATATGAGAAGACAGTTGACAATTATGCAGGATGAACATTGTCAAAATGTCAGTAATACTTAGGATGACTTTGTTGTGTGGCAATAGCATAAAATACATCACAATAAAGTCATCCCTGACAGTCAATTTTATTGTGGCACTCAAGGCTGTAATTTGGCTTGTGTTAATTTATTGTCAGTGTCTACTGTACGTGTAGCCTGTATACTAAATCTTCTGTTATTATTCTAGACGCGGGAAGCTTCTCAAGTGTTTGTCGGTGCAGTGGGGAGTATGTGATTACAGAATGTGACTTGGAAAATGGACATAACACAGTGTGTTGTTCTAACTGTACATTGAGCATCAGAGTGCTGTATAATGTGCTTGCTGATGATACAAGTGATGATCACCAGGAAATGGCAGCTGATGACACAATGTAAAAGAATGGGAAGCCGAGTTTAAGTGACTCAATATGAAGGACTTGTCCTTTTTTGAGATGCAGCAGTATAAATAACTACATGCATGTGTTATGTCACGTGTCACACATAGTGAGCCTGGGTTACCTATGGGTATACCGGCACTAGAAAGAACATCTTTACTTTAGTAACCCTGCAAAGTTTCAGCATTTCGGGTGTAATATCAGCTGAGAAATATTAGTTGAAAATTCAAAAACTTACAGATGTTTGTATGACTGTGGGTATGCATTATACCCCCAGTCATACAAACATCTGTAAATTTCTTTATTTTCGACCTAAATTTTCTCAGTTGATATTACACCCGAAATTTACTAAAGTGAAGGTGTTCTTTCTAGTGCTGGTATGCGTTTTCAATTTTAGCTACCATTTTGGAGAAGGGGGTTGGGGTTTATATGACTCCTGCATTATTTTTTGATTTGCGCTTCGTCTTTGAGTCTTTGAGAAATAACATATGCAAAAAACCTAGGTTTGTTGAACCTTTGTAGGATCTAAACCTAAATATTCCACTTGGAAAACTGAGTTTTTTGCATGTGTTATTTCTCAAAAATGAAGTGGACATTAACAAAGACAATAATTACAGAATGAAGCTTTTCGTATCCAAACAATTCAGTCTGCCAAAAATATGTTGATCCTGTGAGAAAAGAAAATCAACCCAAAAAGCGATATACACCCTTTTCGCAAGAAATCCTCTGATTATTTCCAGCACTGCATTTACATAGAATGACATGCTGTTATAAAAACTGCTATCTATCATCTGTACAAGCACGGAATGCGTGACTCTGCCAAAATACATCAGTTGAGAAAATTTTTATTCGAACAAACCCACTTGCAAAGTGGCCTAACACTTGCCATAGTACAAGAACTTGGATACAACATTGGACAGTTACAGTTGTACAATCTATAAGGTACATGTACCTGGAAATCATCCTAACTATTGATGTGCTTGCAAGGCTGTGCTGTAGGAAAATTTTCAGGGTGCCCTTTGGGCACCTAACCATGACAAGTAGCTCGCCCAGCCTTCCAGGTTGGTCGCCCAAAATAATTAATTAATTAATAATTAATTAATTAGTTAATTAATATTTTATTTTCATGGTTTTAATTAGCTAAAAATTAACCATGAAAATAATCATCATAGAATTTAGCATTTTACTGTAACAGTTGTTTTATGGCATACGCAGAATCTCAGTGATGATTATTCTTGCCTGCTTACTGACAATAAACAAGTTTGACTTCACAGTAAATGTATTTATCACTGTTACAAATTATCAAATTATCAAACTTCAAAGTTTATCTAGCTTTCATTAAAGAAAGTAAGGGTAAATCGGGAAGCCTTCATTATTGCAACTTACTATTTGCAAGAAAGTGAAAATTTTCAGAAAGTAGACGAAACCATTGATAGGATGTTAAAAGTAAAACTTGACTGTAAGTTTGTGCGACATCTGGCCGAGGGAACCATTGCTGAATGACAATCTTTACTAATACGTGACGTTTTGAAAGAGTAGCGTTGTATACTTTTTACAGTTCCAGGGAATCCGCATAATTGCCAAACAGTTTCATCTCAAATCTCTCTCGTTCAATATTCATTTCACCGGACGCGGGCGGAGAAGCGAGTTTTTAAATTTAGCTGTCACGTACTCTTTTTGGCGAACTTGTGATATCATGAAATCCTGTTGTAAATTAACCACATACATAGGTGTTAAAACCACGCTTACATTGTAAAATTTCTTTCAAGACCACTGAAATTGGTTTCGGAACAAAAGGGTTCTTATTTTAAACTTTCGTTTTC
>JAHPZR010022515.1:30000-32500 GCA_019787425.1 Platygyra sinensis | reverse complement strand
TGCCTGTGGTACAGGCAACCAAAGTAAAAAAATCCATTTTCTTCCCTTCTAACACACCATAAATCATAAAAGGACACAGTCACTTACAGATATGGAGAATGTCCTCTGTAGGACTAACCTGGCTCTTGTTGACATGATCATTTGGGTGCACAGGTTTCTTTGATCCCATCTGGCCGCCCATCATCTCAATAGCACGGTTACTGATCACTTCATTCACATTCATGTTGGACTGTGTGCCTGAGCCTGTTTGCCAAACCACAAGGGGAAAGTGGTTCTTTAGTTTCCCGTCGATCACCTGGATATGGAGAATAACTTGTGAGTTATAAATTGAAAAATCTAAATCAGTTTAATCCCTTTATATGGTGGCTTACTAACTAAAGATAAAAGAATAATTGTAGGGGTACATCTAGTTCTAGATAGATTATACACAAACTCAAAAGGAAAACACAGAATAGGGAAGTTGAAAAAGGGTCAGGTTACTGTTAGCAATTTGTCGTTCTACATTTACACAAAAACTAAAGAAAAACTACCACATGGAATGAAAAAGATCACAACATCTGCAGATGTCCTCTTCAACTAAAGGTGTAGATCCAGAAAATATCCATACTGCCCTCATGGAAGGGATTTCATCTAAGACCTCCCACCTCTCTGGAAATTCCAGTTAACCTTCATACATTTCTTTAAGGGCGCGTTCATTTGGGATATTCCGGAATAAGAATATATTCCGGAATGGAAATCTAGGTATTCCGGAATGAGAATAGCTTCCAAACAAATGCTTACTCGCATTATTCCAATTATTCTTATTCCGGATTGATCCCTAACGAACTTGCCCTAAATATTTTGGTTTCCGACACCCCCATCCCTAGTCCCAATCCCTTCTCTGTGGGAAGTATGGGAATTTCCTAAAACTGCACATTGTTAAATCATTTCCATTATTAAATTACTTACATTACCTAAGTAAAAAACAATTTGCATTACTGCAAAAATTATCAGCTAGTATCAAACAATGCTCTGTTTTAAACGGGAGTAGTTCACACCTCATCTGCCGCTTTCATGATGTTGTTAGCAACACTTGCATCTAAACCAAACTCCTTGTTAACCTCGGCAGCTGCTTTCTTCAGGAAACCAAAGGCACGGATCACTGGAGCCTGTAATAATATTAGAAGCTGGTGTTATTATTGGGCATATTACGATGTAAAATGTGGACCAAGGTAACTGGTTTAATTATAGACAAGATTTTAAAATGTCAAATGTTTTGCCTGAATAGAGACCTTACTTTGGCGGTAATTTCGTATTGTCAAATGGATTAGTAGTAAGTATATTTGGCTCTTAAAAAATGTCTGGATCATGTGAGCCAAAATGCTAATTAATGTTCAGAATTTTGCAAATGTTAGTGCCTGCTATGTTGGCGAAACTACCAGACATTTTTCCACGCGCATACATGAGCACATTTACAGTGATAGGACCTCACACATTTTTTAACATTTGCAAAATTCTGAACATTGCCGCACCTTCTGCTCTAACAACTGTTTTAGCATCCTAGATCACGCTTCCACCACCTTCCAACTTAGATTAAAGAAGCCATCCATATTCAGTGGGAAAAACTGACACTTAATCATCAACTTTACCATGTTAATTTAAAACTTTCTTTGTAATAGTTTACATCGTCATGCTTCTTTTTGTTATTATAGTTAATTAGCATTTTGGCTCACATTATATATTTATTCAACTTTGTACTTTGTGATTTAACTGAAGATGACAGAAGTTTCTGTTGAAACATGTCTTTAAATTTAAAAAGTGTGGTGTTATTTCTTGAAAAAAACTCTTAAAAAATATATTTAATTAATCGAGATTGAAGTAACCATATACAATTATGCAGAAGATAAATTAATAACGGGTTGCTGCTAGGGACTTTCAACTAACTCACTGGCATACGTTCAGTCTCATCACCAATAGGAAAATTCAGTTTTGATCTTGCAGTTTGTGCGCCATAGTACTTATCAGCTGGCACTTCAATTTCTCCAAAACTGTCCGTCTCAATACGTGTAGCCTGTTGGTAGAGAATGTTGGATCCTTGTGTTAAGTATCAGGGTTCATTTCACGAGGGGCACCTGAACTGGTCTCATTAGGTATATCAGTATTTGAGGGTAGTGTTTTATTTTATTTTTCATGATGCCATCTGATTTCTCTAAGAAAGTCAGGTTTACTGTGACCATCCTGCCAAGTCCAAGATTTAAATTTTACTTCCCCTGAGAAGGGCAGGGGAGGATAAAAAAAATCATGGATACACAGTGACTAAAAAGCTGGAGAGTATCAGAAGGACATGGGGGTGAAGCCCAACTGATTGTGCAGAACAACAGACTCCAGTGCAGAGCTTGGTGGAAGCCTTATGTCCCACAAGGGGAAAAAGTTCCTCAAAATGATTTTCCCTAGAGGGGTGAGTAAAAAATAATTATGACAATTCCATTTCGACCATGCAAGGAAACAACTTTTTCCTTTC
>JAHPZR010022515.1:0-22500 GCA_019787425.1 Platygyra sinensis | reverse complement strand
GCTTTATCACCATTGGCAGCTTTTTGAGTCCCCAGTATGTGGGGGATTCGCGCGTTTTGTCACTTTTGGCCTTAGTAATGTAGGGCATTAGTAGGGGATTCGTTCTAATCCAAGAGGGCGGCGATCGTTCCCGCAAGGACTTATGGGTACATATCCGGACATTGGAGCGGACACAGGTGTTCACAGGTATTTGTGGAATCCGTTTCATTGTTATTCAAATCAATACATCGATTAATTTAAGGCATGGGTTTAAGAAGGCAAACGCTTTAATATTGAGATGCCGATGATTTTTTGTTTCGCTGCTCCGTAAAGACAACCTTTCTGAATGTTTCTGATATAACTTATGGAATATTATGATTAAAATTGTCCTTAAAATAAACTGAGGAGATTCCAACCTTCCCCTTCTGGCCGAAAACCTCCCGTTTTTGGAGAATATTTCCGGTGTCCCGTTTTCGCTTATTATCCTCCAGGTTTTTGAAACACTTCTAGCCAAAGAAAGATGTTTTCTTTGTTTAACCAGTCTTTTCAGCACGATTCTTTGCCGTTTGTTACCTTTTTTTGTGGTTTCTCAGCCATTTCTCCCTTTTTGCGGTAGCTTTGGGTGCGGAAATTCACTGGATTGCCACGACTCTGTGCAAGGTTTGCATACATCCATGGCATGCTCTGGTGGCGCTTATGTTTCTCAAATGTGAAAGTCTAAGAAAAACACTCCACTATGTTCCATTGACTGTGATCTCAAAATCCAGGAAATGGCATCTTAGAGGCACATATCTTAAATTTTTCTCGGGGCAGCATGTCCCCGGACCCCTGTAGAGGCTCATACCTGCGGCGATCATGGGGATGGCTATGCCAGGCCCATGCCGGGTCTAAAACCGCCCTTTTTCTAAAAATGTAATTTAAAATGTAATTTCTCCCGTCTTGTGAGTTATTCCACTACAAACGTAACTCATCAGAAAAATCTTTAGTGCCCCAGGCGTAGGGCATTTTCTGTTAATTCCTGCCCCTCATGCATGGTGGGGCATTTGCCGCTTTTTGCACGCCATTAAAACTAATTCCCACCTATATCCCGGGGTGGGGGAGGTCGGGGTTTACTTTAACTGGTGCATTACACTCAAACTTCGATTTCTTAAGAAATTACACGAGACTCCCTTCTATGTGAATCAGCAACTTTTTCGTTCTGAGGCAATCGCAAAAGGTGAGTTTTTCTGGGATGAAAACAGGACTCTAAATTTTGCACTGTGAATGAGTGAGATCTCGCGCTAGTTGTACGCGTAAGCTTTTGACTTATGAATAAAGGTTCTGCAAGAAAGCTCTCTTCTCTGGTATCGAGTTAGTTTCTGATTTTCTCAGAACAATGCTTAATCACAACCAATTTCTACTTTCGATAGTTCCTTATTCTTTCCACCTGTTTGGCGAGTTTGCAGTAGTTTTAATTTTGACTGGAAAATCTGGAGCGCGTGCATTTTCATGTCCGAGTCGGTGTCAAAAACTTGACAAAAATTTTGTTTCGTCATCTTTTGTACTGAGATATGCTGCAACAGTTTTCGCCAACGCCATAAAGCTACTAGCATCATGCGTGTTTCTTCAACATAGTTAAATTTTATACTGGGAAAGTAAACTCAGACAGGGAGTTTAGAGAACTCAAACAACAAAATCACAATCATTACTGAATCGGATTGGTCAAAGAAAGCGCCACCCGGCGTAACTTTGCTGATTATCTCTGCTGTCTTCCCATATTTCCAGCTGAACTTTTAATATTTTCTCAAACATTAATCAGTCTTAAATGTATTTAAAGCTAGAGTTGTTTGAGTTCGAGGTACGTTTTTACACGAAATAGCGCAAGAGAAGTTCTATTTGCCATGTTTAGCTACAAAACACGCATCGGCGAGCGCTCTTCTTCATCGATAACCGGCGATTTATTGGATTTTCACACAAATAAGACTGAGCAGTATTTACAGACGAACTTTTCTGTGTTTTGATGAAACATCACGTGTTGCTTGCAATTCAGTCGGAACTCAAACTCGCAAAGTGTCATTACTTTTTGGTCGCGATCGACTCTTGAGCAAAATCCTGGTATAAACATGTGGAAAGAGTAGGGAAACTTTGAAGTTCTGAGACACTGCTATATCATATATATCAAGCTGATTTTTTTCTATGTTATGTAAAAGCTATCGCTCTTTAACACATGTAAAATTTGGACTGAAGTAATGTGGAGTACCCTTAAAATAAGTAGCGGAGTACAACTTAGTTATGATAAGCGGAACATTCCTGCATTCGACACTGTCTTATTTCCCTCAAATTTCAGCAGCTTACAACGAAAATACTTAAGTGATGTTCGAAGAGACAAAATAGTATTGAGTTCTGGGCTAAAAATATCAAAGAGGCCTTTAAAAAGAGGTCACTGGTGGTTTAAGAATAAAGAAAGAAAATTTCATTTCCGTTTTGTCGAGAGGAGATTTTAGGCAGTCATTAATTGCACCGGAAGCACAGAAAGAGAGCTCGTGCCAGTCCTTCTCCGCATCACATATTGGCCAAATAGCGGACTGCCCATTTCACCGCCAGGCCTTTTTCCGCCCTGGTTCAAACCCCATCAAGGTCAAATTTTCTTTGACCCTTGGGGACTCCCAAATTTCCTATAAAGGGTTAAAACCAAAGGGGATTTGGTGTGTCGGCAGTATTGCCCACTTCCGGCACCCAAACATATTAAAAACAAGACGTCTTATAGCCGTTTCCAAGGGATGCGTTAGTATATATGTGACCCTATTTGCGAAATCCCTGCATAAGAGATAAGTCAAAAATGCGTTGAAAATGCGTTGAAAAATGCCTTGAGCGTTTTTCAACCCTCCAGAAAGCGTTTCCAACGCGTTGAAAAACATTCAATGCATTTTTCAACGCATTTTATAGCGGAGCTCCGGCGGCCCGAAGGGCCGCCAAGCGGAGCCCCATACTCGAATAGGAAAGAAAAGGAAACCCATGAGTTGATTTTCTCATGTTGATCATGGCTAGCGGTATTGCTCGTGGGCGCGTACGCACGATGACGGAGTCGCACAAGATGGCGACCATCCTCCAAATAATATATAGATTTAGGCCAGCCTAAAAGCGAAGCTCCTTGGCCGGGTTGTTCAGTGCCCGATGAGCTAACCAAGGAGGAGGTAGAACTTTGCTTTGAGTTTTGTGATGAGGTTTTCTGTTTCTTGTTTGACCTTCTGTTTTTGAATTTTATAATCACCATATACACAAAACAAAGCACCAAAAAACATTTGTATAGAAGAAAAAGTTATAATTCAAATAAATTTTAATCCCGGGCTAGCGTTAACTGTATCGTATAAACTCTTGCTCTTAGGCCATCGAAGCTTGATTAAGAAAATAACACAAACAGCGGTTATAAACATTGTATTCCAACGCATTTTTGTAGATAACTTGACGTTTCGTATGCTAGTCAACATACATTTTCAAAAGTGACCGTTACAATTTTTTGAAAACTATATGTATATCGTAAAACAATAGAGGTCTGGAACCTAGACTGAGAAAAATGATCTGCAGCAGTACGTGTCTAGACATAATGAGGAGTTACAGCTAAAACAGCAACAACTTCTCACTACTGATATTGACATTAAGGGAAGGCTTTAGCTCTTGAATGAACAGAGTCTCTTTAATTTTGCAGTGAACGTCAGTTTTTCCGGACGCTAAAATGTCAAAGTGATCCCATTTAATGTCGTGACCAGTGGTTTTTACATGATCAGCAATGGCTGATGAATGGTCACTTTTCGCGAGGGCCTTGAAATGTTCTGTTTTTCTGTCATGGAGTCTTCGTTTTTTTTTGCCAATATAGAATTCATCACAGTTCCAGCAACCAGCTTTATAGATGACCTTGGACCTCTGAGATCGGTTCAAGCGATCTTTGTATGGAAAAAAGGATTTGATGCGGCGTGTGTTTTGGAAAATGATCTTGAGATTGACGAAAGAGTAGAAATTGTATACGCATGATTTCAGACGTTTCGTGACTTGGTTACTGTGAAGACCTAAGTAGGGTAACACGATTAAGATATCTTTTTGGGGACTGTAGCTTGAACAGGGTTATTTGGTTTGTTTTTATTTTTATTCAATACATCTTCCGAACAATCGTGCCCAGTTTTCAACAAGTAAGCCTGACATGAGCCCGCGATCCAATCGAAAAACCAGCACTTGGTCAGCGGTCAACTTCAAAAACACGTGGTCTCGATGAGTTGTAGACTTGAGCCCGCGATATGGTCACGTGATACTGGTCAACAGATACCTTGTTTTGACAGGGTCAGTTGATCATAAGAGGGATGTCCAATATCAAAAAGTACACGGGAAACCAAGACTGCATGTCTCTGTCAACCTAATATATATATGTTATTTACTGGGCGGGAGGTCCGTATGGGAAAAAACTGTGCCCGAGGTCTTGAGTACGGCCCGAGGCCTGTCTTGAATCGGCTTTCGCGCCGTCTACTAGCGATTTGTGAAAAATCTTGACAACGAGCGAATAATTCAGATAGTAGACAAAGAAGGATGTATTAAAGAACATATAATTTTCGAACTACTTTATGTTAGGTGCATTTATTTAACCAGTTAAGTTCTCCAAAATTGTTTTTCCGGTGTGAAACGTCGTGCGAAGTTTGAAGTTTTACTTCAAAACAATTTCTGTCAGTCGTCACTTTTAAAATCACTTGAAATCAGACTTTAAAACCATAAATTGAATAGCAGAAAGCGAGAAAATTCGTTAATGTGTATTCTACAGAAATTCTCCTGAATATAGCAACGATCAGAAAGGTAAACTAGACTGAAATTGACTCATATTCTACGGCGAGGGAAACACAGGATTAAGCGCCATTACAGCGCCAAGCTACAAACAACCAAGCAAACCCTCACAACTTCAAAACACTTAACTGAATTTACCTACAGTGACTTTCCTTGACATTTTAAAGAGAACAGAGATAAACTGGCGTTGACTAATCGTCGATGGATGTGTAAAGAAGGCAAAAGATTGACGATTACCGCTAACTTTTAGGAGCGAAATTTAGGCAGCGGGAAAAAATCCGGCCCGTGGGCCGTATCGTAAAAAGCTGGACCGGTCACGTGCGCAAGATTAGCCAATCAAATTCCAGGATTTAGGATTCCGGCCCAAGTTCAAGTTCAAGTTCAAGTTCAAGTTTCAAGTTTTATTATTTTACACTGTTTACAGACGTGATACAACTTAATATAACATAGTTTACAATTATATAGAAATAAAAAAATACAAACAAAAGTTAACCAGAAAAGAAACTCTATTTAATCGTGTACAGTGACCAAAGTAGCTAATGAGCTTTCGAGTTGGTCACTGTCATGTGAGAGATAAATTGGCGTTGGCTGCATGTTAAGTATATTTGAAAGAGAAGAAAGACAAGCTAGAGAAAAAAGAGACGAAAATGATATCCTACATATTGTGCAATTTAACAATTATTTTATTAAAGTAGGCCAAAGCTTGGCAAGCACCATTGATCATTATGATGAGGAGCCTTCTAAATACATAAGTAAGTCACCAGTTTCAAGTTTTATCATGTCCCCTGTTGAGGTAACACAAGTTTGAAGACTTTTTCAAAATCTAAACGGAAATAAAACTTCGCTACATATTCCAAATAACTTAATAAAAATTGCCTCCGAGCCACTATCGATACCCTTTATATATATCTCAGCCCGCTCAGATGCTCGAGAAAAAAAATAAATAGATTTATCTTTTTTTCGGCTCGTGAGCGGGCGGAATTCAACAAATCCTGCAATCTGATTGGTTCCTGGAGCGGTCGGAATTTCCTCATACGGACCGCTACAGCGGGCGGAATCCGTCGAGTTGATCTACCTTCTTGAACGAATTAGCGGTTATTGTCAATTTTTCGCCCTTTTTACACTTCCATCGACGATTAATGGACGCAAGTTTATTTCTATTTACCTTTAGATGGCAAGGAAAGTCACCGTAAGTAAATTCAATTAAGATTTTTTGAAGTTGTGAGAGTTTGTTTGGCTTTTTGCAGCTCGGTGCTGTAATGGCGCGTAATTCTGTATTGTCTCTCTCTGTACAATTTTAAGTCAATTGAATCAATTTCGGTCAAGCGCATAAACATAAGCATAAGCACAAGAAAAACGAACACGTTTGTTTTTCTTGTGCTTATGCTTATGCTTATGCGCAAGTGAGAACAGCATAAGACAAATAAGTGGGTTCGTTCTTCTGCTTATGCTTATGCTTATGTCGCGGGTGTTCTCACTTGCTTATGCTTATGTTATGCTTATGCTTGTGCTTATGCTTATGCGCTAGTGAGAACCGGCCTTAAGCCAACTTACTGCAGGAAAAAAAGATAAACACGTTATTGACCGGCTTTGGGTCGGTCCGTATAGGGAAAAACTGTGACCTCGGGCTTGAAAATGCTGCTCTCGGCCTGCGGCCTCGAGCAGCATTTTCAAGACCTCGGCCACATTTTTTCCCTATACGGACCTCCCAGCCGGCCAATAACATAAATTTAGGCCAGCCTGAAAGCGTAGCTCCTTGGCCGGGTTGTTCAGTGCCCGATTAAGCTAACCCAGAAAAAAGGAGTATTTTGATTTGAGTTTTGCAACTTTGCGGTGAGGTTTTCTGTTTATTGTTTGGCTTTCTCTTTTGAGTTTCATAATCGCAAAAAACAATTCTATAGAGGAAAAAGTTATAATTTGAATAAATTTTAATCCTGGGCTTGAGTTAACCGGCTTCCGAACAATCTTGCCCTTTTTTAACAAGTTTACCTGACTTGAGCCCGCGATCAAATCAAAACCATTATTTGGTCAGCGAGCAACTTCGAATAAACACGTGACCTCGATGCGGTGTAGACTTGAGCCCGTGATATGGCCACGTGATACTGGTCAGCGGACACCTTGTTTTGACAGGTGTCAATTGATCATAACATGGATGTTCAATATCAAAGACTTACACGGTAAATCAAGGCTGCATATCTCTGACAACCTATTATTTGGAGTATGGCCGCCATGTTGCGCGACTCCGTCGTCGTCGTGCGCGCCCACGAGCAATGCCGCTAGCCATGATAACCATGAGAAAATCAACTCACGGGTTTCCTTTTCTTTCCTATATGGGTATGGGGCTCCGCTTGGCGGTCCTTCGGGCCGCCGGAGCTCCGCTATTAATTGGAGTATGGCCGCCATGTTGCGCGACTCCGCCGTCGTGCGTACGCGCCCACGAGCAATACGGCTGTCCATGATAACCATGAGAAAATCCATACATGGGTTTCTTTTTCTATATGGTTATGGGGCTCCGCTTGGCGTCTCTTCGGGCCGCTGGGGCTCCGCTAATAGGTTGACAGAGACATGATACGCAGCCTTGGTTTACGGTGTATTTTTTTGATATATGACATCATATTATGATTAATTGACACCTGTCAAATCAAGCTATCCGCTGACAAGTATCACGTGACCATATCGCGGGATCAAGTCCATAGCTCATGGAGGTAACGTGCTTAATTAAAGTTGACCGCTGACCAAGTGCTAGTTTTCGATTGGATCGCAAGCTCATGTCAGGTTAAGTTGTTGAAAACAGAACCAGGTTCAAAGGTAAAGGTTAAAGGGTGTTTTTTTTTGCAGCTTTGTTTTGTGTTTCGGTTTTGTGATTATTAAACTCAATAGAAAGCCAAACAATTTACAGAAAACCTCACCACAAAGTTACAAAACTCAAATCAAAATTCAACCTTATCCCGGGTTAGCCTAATCGGGCTACAGGAGCTCCACTTTTAGGTTGACCTGAATCTATATATTGCCACAGGCATCCCACGGAATTATCATTTCCTGTTACATTGAATTCTCTAGTCTTAGATCAGCCGAGTAATGGCCTGGATCCGGGTGACTCTAGTGCATTACGTCAGTTACTAACGCATGTCCCGGATGTTGTGATAAACTGTGACCATAAGAAGTCAATGCCACGTGTGAAGCACATGGTGGGCGTGTGTATGTTTGCCGATATTTCAGGTGAGTTGAAAGTAAGACCCCGTCCCATTGAAAACGGAGGTTTATTTCTCGCGCTAGGCCTTCCGTCCACACTGAACCGTCACGAAAACAAAGCTTTTCGAAAACCGTCTTCTGAACCTGAGGAATTTGAAAACGCCTGCATTTCGTTTTCGAGTGGACGGAAAACACTTTGAAAACGATGTTTTTCGAAAACGACGACATACACTAATCATGTAACTTCCCTGTGCGAGACCACAGACACCTCCTACCCCTGACCACAATATAAAGTTATGCTACCTAGAAAAAATGCATTGATTTCATTTTGTACTGCGGTGATTTACACTGAGGCTTTTTGGATATTTTTTTTACAGGCTTCACTTCTCTTTGTGAGACATATGGTCTTAAAGCTTCCGAAGAATCTTGTGGGACTGACAAACTTACCTCCACACTCAACATGTACTTGGGAAAAATAGTCGAGGGTAAGTGGCACAGGAACTTTATGAAGCTGTCAAAATGAACGCTTTAGTCTATGATGGCTTAACGCTTCTGCACTAATACCGAGACTTTTTCTTTTCAGATATACTAAAACATGGAGGTGATGTCTTAAAATTTGCTGGTACGAGGCTCCTTTATATAAACAGTTGATAAAATGTGCAGCACAGTTACTCTGAAATAAAAGAATCAAAGAAATCAAAAATCACCGAGCCGGCGGACAAACGAAGTATCAAACGATTGGAAAAAGCAACGAACGAACACAAACCACGAACCAATTAGCTAACGAACCAACCAGCCAACTAACAGGCGACCGAGCAATCGACCATGCAACAAGCAACCAATTAGCCAAGTAATAAACTAACTAATCAACAAAATAAACTACGAACCGTGTAACAGAATGACCAAGCGGCTGAACGACCCAGCCACCAAGCTACCAAGCGACCGATCTACTGAATAACCAACAGGCCAGCAAACCAATCAACTTAACAGCTAAAAAGCTAACCAAAATAAGTAGACGTCAATATAGAACAATAGCTCAGTCCGTCAATTTCTTATTTAAAAAACTCGGCCGGTTAATACGACCAGATTTTTGTGGCCCGTTGGTTACCAGACTAACCAGGCTCCACTGTACTTAAAATGCCTCTCAATTTTGTCAAAGGGCCATGTCATGGGTTCGTGATTACTATTAGCTGTGTTCCTTTTTATAGGGGACGCTCTGCTTGCCTTATGGAAGTCGGAAGACGCCTCAGTAGACTTGACTCTTTTGATCAACAAAGCCATCATTTGTAGCATAGCCATTCAAGAACAGTGTGATAATTACATGACAGACGTTGGTGTCCTGCTTGGAGTAAAGATCGCCTTGTCTGTCGGGAAGATGCTCATCACACACGTGGGGGTCGCGGAGAGCAAGCATTTCGATCTCTCAGGGACAGCGGTTGACGATGTGAATGCAGCTGAGAAGTGGGCGGAGCCTGGGACAATAATTTTGTCACGTTTGGCTTATAAGCACTGTGATCAGTCTTTGTTCTTGTTTGAAATGCTGGAAAACGGATTGAATTTCAGGGTAAGCTATGTAGTACAGTATAATTTGGTTTTATCAACTGGGTTGATAATGTGAGTTGATTCGGAAGCTGACGTTTCGAGCGTTAGCCCTTCGTCGGTGCGAAGGGCTAACGCTCGAAACGTCAGCTTCCGAATCCCTTTACGGTGGCCAATTCACATTATCAACCCAGTTGATAAAACCAAATTATCTTGTAATACTCCCACCAACGCAGCACCACAGTTTCTTTAGAAACTTACCCCCTTTACTCGTATGTGGTACAGTGACAAGCTTATGCAAATATCCATACTACAGGCGTTTACGACTTTATTTCTTTAGTATACAGATGAGTTCATTGTATTTTTAATAACTTAGTCGAACTTGGCTGAACATAACTGTCCTCAGGGATAAAATTTGGTGAGGCGGAAAGGAGCTTTTCTTAAGTTTAAAACGTTTAACGGCTCGTGATGCCGCTGAAAGATATGATTACCCTTCAGCACCTCGTGTGTAGAGTAGGATTTCTATGTTCATCAAGGCGATATGTTTCTCTTTGTGTGATGGTCGCTTTTCTTGATGTATTTTTTTTTATTTATTTACTTTTTTTTTCATTACAATCTTCACATTACTACATTCAACAAAAACTTACAGCAGGCTAGTTACAGAGACAAAAGGACTTTGACTAACAGCTTATTTGGTTACATTGACAGACACTGTAGAAAATAATACAAGTACACTAATTACAAGACAATAATTATTACTAAAACAAAAAAAAAAGAACAACAAAAAGGTTACATTTGTTGAGGTACAAATTGGGTTTTCTTGATGTACGTTCATCTTGACCTCAATTTATCTCTAGTCTTGCCTTGGTTTAGGTATCATCTTGTTAGTTTTGGTGTGTTCTTTCTATTATCCACATGCAGGACTGAATGTTTTGAGAAATATGCTTTTCATGATTAATTTTACAGGTCTTAACAAAGTGTGGTCATTGATACAGTTTACTAAAACATGCACACAATGTTTCAGAATGATGAAGATCCTCGGCCTTGCTATGTTCGAAACCACCCGTAACTCCCTAAAATAAGATAGCTAAATGTGTTAATTTCAAATAACCTCAAATCCGTATAACTGAGTTAACAAAATTTCTCTTCAATCTGGGAAAAGGTTGCTGTTATCGGATAACTATTGCTGTTTTATGACACGCCAGCTATAAACCCGACTAAAAACGCTGCGTTGTCCCTGATTTTTCACAAAGAAAGGCTTCCGTTATTCTCACATTTAGCTTGATAAAGAGTGTGAACAATCAACTGAATTTGGAAAAACTATCGGTAGACGTGTAAAACCAGAAGCAAACCATTCCAGCTCTCGCCCCCCCCGGGGGGGGGGGGGGGGGGCGTATTCCCTATAATGGCCTATACGGGGAGGCTCCGTCCTAAAGGGGTACCTTTTTCAGGCTTTAGGTACATAAAAGGGTAGAGATTTCAGAAGTTGAGGTATATGAAAGGGTAGGGAAATCGGTCATTTTGAAAAATTTTAAAGGGCCTTTAATTATAATATTTCGAATAGACGCCCCTTATGGCTGTATCAGTTTATTTATTAAGCACTACATGAAAATGAGAACTAGACTTCCTATAGTAGGTATGTGAAAGGGGTACCTTTCTTCAATAAAAGGTATATAAAAGGGGTACTGCCAAAATGGTATATAAAAGGGCAATGGTTTAGACCTAGGGGCGGAGCCTCCCTGTATTAAACTGAAGTAGCCTTCCCGGTGCTCTCGCAAGGGATTAATCACGTCAGTTCTCGTCAGGCAATTGATGTGGAACACACCCACAAGTCACTTGAAGAAGACGCAACATTTTACTAATTAACTTATTGATAAAAGCTTTCCCTGCCTTTGATTTTAACAGGTAGCCGGAGCTAAAGTTGAAGAAGAATCCTCTACCGTCACCACAGTCTACCCAACACGAGTTCAGCTAGCCTTGATGTCTGGCGTGGTATCTACAAACGCTGTCCTTTTATCAACACCATCGGTAGCTAAAAGAATATTTGCCCCTCATGTTGGTACACTACTTTCACGTTACCATCCTCAAATGAAGCTTCCCAGAATCTACCGCAAGAAGAGTCACTCTGAGCAGAAAGAACAAATATGTAAAACCACTGGAAATCTGTTGAAAAGCGAGAGTTTTCACGACCCTGGTCAGTTGGATAATATCTATGATTTAATTGAAATTTCAATGATTTTGCTATTTCATTCACTCTAACTTCAGCGGTGTTATTTTTTGTTTGCAGACCATCGTACTGACATTTACAGTAAGCTTAATGATCAGGATATCGAAGATCTTCGTGCTTATGTCCCGAAACCTGTCCTTTCAAAGGTAAAGTCTAAAGGCACCAGTTAACGATAATGAGCATGTACAACTTTCTTTTTTTTTATTTTAATCTTAAGTTAATTATACAAGAATAACATTATTTACACTGCTGAACACTACTTACAATACTAACATCACCTATAGTACTTACCAATACTTACAATACTAATATCACTTACTCCATTGCTGACATTACTTACAATACAACCGTTACTTACACTACTACTATTAACAATACTATCTTACCGTAGTTTACGATATCCGTTTTACTTATGCTTGGCATTTATTACTGACGTTTATACAATAACAAGATCAATGCGCGCGTTCTGATTGGTCACTCAGCTATGGTTTATTGTGCCGGTAAACCCATCGAAAAATCCTGCGACTTCTCAATTATTATATAAAAGCAATAGACTACAAGTTCCTATGGTTTATGGGCTGATGAACCACTTGGGATGCTGGTAGAACACTCGAAGAATTCGTAAATCACTCGCCTGCGGCTCGTGACGTACAAATTCTTCTCGTGTTCTACCAACATCCCGCGTGGTCTATTGCTTAAATAAAATCAATAGAATGCGTGCTATATATAAGTATCTAAAAACTCACGGATGCTTGAATGCTTGGTGACTCCATGGATAATGTGCTTTTTAACAGTTAAATAATACTTTGAATGCTGTTATCCTGTAAGATTCAACTTTCTTTGGCTACAGTATAGATTAAGTAACGGGCTGCTATCAGGCACAGGTTGACAGCGCTGAGTCATTCGCTCATAACACGCAATGAACATGGAGAAAGGTAAAAACGCCAGAGATCGGGAGCTCTTTTCAGAGCTCCTCATAGCGAGATGATGTCACGGCAATTGGTCAAGAGTAAACAATGTCCGTTCGAGTGAGTATGATCTAACCCGCGCTGTCTTAATACTTCGCGAAAATGAGCAGCAAAAGCCGTCGATTGTTTTCAGAGTTTTTCAAATAAGATAAGCGGCCATCGATCGATCAATGGATTTTGTTTGACTTCGTTGTCATGCGACCGTAACTGAAGTAAATAGCGCGCAACACTACAGCACGCTCAATAATATTTTAATAAGGAGGTTTTATGTGTGGTTCATACTTTACGTCTAGTAAAAGCTGTCGATGGTGTTCAAAGTTTTTCACTTACAATCGGCCATCGACCGATCAACGAACTAGTTTGTTTGGCTTCATTGTTATGCGATCATGCGAGCGCATCGAATGAGTAACGAACACTCACTACAAGCAAGCAAACAAATATGTTTACACTCAATCCCTCCTTAAGTGCGCAAATGTTTAATAAAGAGGTTTACGAGTGGCCGCCCCGGGCTAAACTACAGAGTACAGGGCCACTTTTAATCATCCACCAAACGAGCCGGCTCGTATAGCTCGGTCTTCGTTCTTTTATTTACTACCGAGCCAAAAGAGCCGCTAAATATGAACCCAAGACAAATTATTTCTCGTTCATTATCCACTACTGACGCAAACTCGTTCTTTTATCCGCTACCGACCCAAACGAGCCGTTAAATATATGAATCCAAGACTAAAAATCTTACAAATTATTCCTCGTACTTTCATCCACTGCTCAGCCAAACGAGCCGCTACACGAAGTTGTCTTGATTCTGGCCCTGCATTCTTTAGTTGTAGGGCTCATAGTCTACATGGTCAAAGCCGTCGATAGGTGTCAAAGGTTTTCAAATTCGATCGGCCATCGATCAACGGGAGCATCATCAATATGGCGAAAAGAGAGGTTAGGGAGAGAGAATTGAAACGAAGAATTTCTAACGGTACAAACGAAATTTTTCAAGAAACTAGATCGAACGCGATCTAAGAATAACCCCATTTGTTAGGTTTCTTAAATCATTTGCATCTGGAGCAACAAAGCAAACTCATTCCAACACATTGGCCAAACTTTGTAAATTAGGATTTAGACACAAACGATTGTTTTGCTCAAGTGCAGAGATATTATAGGGCACCCGATTTCAGCTTTCTTTTATATGGATGAATAACAATTTTTTTTCTAACCAGTTCTTGTTTTCACTCGATTTTTTTCTGGGATTAGCGGTGAATTTAATTTTAAGAGGTCCGAATAGGCTAAACAATAGCGAAAACAACACGCAAAAAGTTCATTGTTTCAATGCTCCGCCTTCATCAAGTTAATGAGGGAGGTCGTAATCCCTACGAGAAAAAGCGCGGGTTTGTTTTAACCAATCAGACTCGCCTCCTTGCGTTTATTTGAATAATAATTGAAAATATGGCAGACCCATGAACTGCAAGTAAATGTCACAAGAACAATAGCCATTCTGCGCGATGATCATCGCTTCTCGGGGTAATGTGCATATATTTTAGCATTGTACAGATTTCACTGCATGGCTAGAAATTATAGACTCACTTTCAGGTTAAACGGACATGTGGTCGGAAATTTGTCCTCCGGTTTTATAGGTTCCAAGAGGCCAACAATTTTCCGAGAGCGGAGCATATAATGTTCAAGGACAAATATCCAAGCTTATTTTCGTGCCAAATGGAGCCTACCGTGTTTGTTATCCTTCAAATATTTTTTGCGAGACGCGCTGGTTTGAAAATTGGGGACTATCACTCGGATATTCCGCAGTTTTACCTCATACTGTCACAAGACGCGCTTAGACCAATCGCACGCGAGCGAAAATATTTGATGGATTACAATTTTAACAACTATTTACCGCAGTGGAGATGGCTAGCGGCAAAGCGGCTCGGTAAATATCCACTGTGGGCACCGATCTGAGGTGAATAGTTTTTTTTAGTATATTTGGTACACGACAAGAAAACCCTCGTTTACCGTTAATTTTCCCAAACGGTGAATACCAGATAAATCCTGGATTAACCGTCCGTTTTCTAATATCTCGATGCAGACTGGCATTCAAAGGACCTCGCCTTTCAACACTCGGCTTTCACAAACCCACTTCAAGCCCACTTAAACTTTTCAGTATACACACTTCTCATCGTGCCACCCATTGAACACGAAAAAGGGTTTTATGAAAGGAGAAGCATTACGTCTTTTAATAAGCCACTCAGTCAAGGATAATTTTTTAAAATACAAACGAGACTTTGAACAAAGACTCCGAGCTGTAACAGAGGCTATCCCACGGCGCTCATCCATAAAGTCCTGACTGAAGTTCAGTTCTCCGACAGAAAAGAGGCTCTTCGTAACAAAACAAAGAAGGCGAAAGAAATTTTACCGTTTGTTATTACTTATAACCAGGCTACACCAAATCTTAAAAAGATTTTAATGAAACACTGGCATATCATTCAACAGCAACCTAGACTTGCACATATCTTTAACCAACCACCGATTGTATCTTACAGGAAGGAAAAATCACTGAAGGACGTTTTATTTCGAGCAAAAGTTTCATTCGATCACGCCGCAATCATAAAAATTATGATTATGGCAACCAGGTGTTGGAATTCCAAAGTATTGATTGAAATCGCCTAAATAAATAAATAAGATTATATTTGTTTCTATCAGGCCTACTTTTGCTAACGATTACAGCTCCCATACAAGAATTTTCCAAGTAGTTTTTTAAGGAGGGTGTAGACAATGCCATCAAAGTCATAAAATAGTAAATGATGACTCAACATACACTGAATGTTCAAAACCCACATTATGTAGTTTGATACTGAAATACTCTTACAAATTGATGTTTTAGTATCTGAGTTGCTGTTTGGAACAAAAATTGAATCAAGTGGCCTTTAGAACAGATAGTAGATACTCCTTTTTATTCTGTATTATCAAATGATTTATTTTGAATAGCTTTACTGTAATTCAAATTTAAGTTTTGGTTATAAAAGCTAAGCAGGTTTTATTTTCATGTAGCTTTTGTAACCACCATCCAGATCATTTATCAGAATCGGGGGTATTCCCAGGACAAAATGATACACTGTTTTCAAAGTAAGATAGGCTTAATGTTCTTGTTGGGAGGGTGATTTTGCGCCTGTCAAATAGATATTTTTACTAAATAATATTCCCTTAAGAGTCAAGTGAAATAACTTCCTTGCTGAAGTATATGTGTTACAACTGGTTTGTTAGGGTAGGAAAATATAATTAAAATTACGCTCATATTTTATGTGAATAATTGTAGGTAGTAAATAGCGCTACAGAATTTTAAATAAATCATATTTTTAAAGTTAGCAACGCCTTTTGTTTTTGCTGTTTTGACTGGGAAAGGGAATAAGCTTTAGTCGCCTGAACATTGGTAGCCAGCAGGTCGTGGGACTGTAGAAAGATCAAAAGAACCTCGAACACGGGGTGAGAGTGAGCGAGCAATGCCGGCCGATACGCACTGAAAACACCCGAATACACCGTCCCAGGAAATGCAAGAAAACGAGGGGAAAACGTTGGAATTCGAACAATTTTCAATCCATTAACTGAACGGTGAACGCCAGGAAACAAGCGTTTTCTTGAATTCACCCGCGTTTGCTGTCAGAGAAAATAAAAGAAAACGTCTGAAAACGCAGGAATACACAATAATTTCCGTGCGTTTACCGAACGGTGAACGCTGGAAAATATGCGTTTTCTTGAATTCCCTTGAATTCACCTTTCTCAGATAATACAAGAAAACAGGGAAAACTTCTGTGAACGCGGGAATACACCATGCTTTCCTTACGTTAACCGAGTGGTGAATTCTGGTAAACAGTGTGTTTTCCGAAATTTAACGGCATTTGCCGTTCTGGAAAACAAGGGAAAATGCCGGTTTTCAACTGTAAACCGCGGGTGAACGTGAAGTTTTACACCTGGAAAACATCTGTGAACCGACAGGCAAACAAGACATTCGCCAAGTGTTAACTGACCGGTAAATTCCAGAAAACATGCGTTTTCCGGTGTTCACCGTAATGGGAAAATACCGGATAATGGAACGAATACTCGAATTCACCGACAGCAAAACAATTGGAAAACCTTGGATTTTCCGATCGGTGAACACCAGTAAATGTAAGCAAATGCCACGTTTTGCGTAAATTCACCGCGCGTCTTCTACACGGTAAACGCCACCTTTTTTGCCGTGGTAATATTCTCTTACTAGCGTTTGTCTTAGCTTGGCATTCAACATTGTCCAGTCTTTGAACGGCCACTGAACGAGCTGCTTTGTATAATTCCCCTCATGACATCAAATTTCCCTGCGATCTTCACACAGAAAACGACATGTGCTGTCATAATCCTGAACAGATCACAAACATGCATAACTTATTTAACACCGATGTTATCACTTTCAAAGCTCTAAAAATATTGAAAGAATAAGATTTTCCTCGTTAAAACCAACTCTAAAAAAAAACTTTTCAGTCAAATATCAAATCGCCGTACCTGCGTAGAAGAGTGTTCGGATCCCTTAACATTAGCTTAGGAGAGGGCAGGTTTTAAGGGCTGATCAGGGGCAGACAGGGCAGACCAGATTGAGCAGACCAGATTGAGCATCTCATGTTCATTGACCATAATCTAAGTCTTGTCTAAGTCAAAAGGAAATAAAAATCCTTGATGGTTGTGAAGAGCCATCATGGGCATAAACCGTGATTAGCAACCTGCGGAGACACAGTAAGGTGCTGCTAAGTAAGGTCTTTTGCTAGAAAATTACCCTAACAAAAGGTGCTAATTATCAACATCGTAGGAATGGACTATTATTTTTCTGAGGGGGGTGGGTGGGGTGAGCATTTTCAGCCAAAAAGTCCTGCAAAACAAAAACTGCTAAAACTATAGTGTAAGGAGAGCAATGATATGGAGATTAGAGAATCGAGCAAGTGTTTGCCTCTACCCAGGTCCTGCGTTTAAATTCTTGCACAAGCCGTTACCTATCAAAAATAATCGTGCACAACTTGTCCCAGAAAATTGCCCAACCTCCCACCCCTGCTCAAAAAGATAATGATATGCCCCTTAGTGCTTAAATCGGCTCGGATTATGCTTATGGCCTAGCTTTACGTATAAAACAATTGTATTTCATGAGTCACGCTTCTAAGCTATTTGCTTGTGTTGTAGATTGACCATGGTCAGGATCTAAAATGGTTATCAGAAATGCGCCAGGTCTCCGTTCTGTTTATAAATATGGTGCTACCCATAAAAGGAAGTTCCCATTCTTGTGCCCTTCAGAAGGCTTTTGAGGTCATATACGAATGTGCTAAAAGACTTCGAGGTAAATAACAATAAAATCCAGTTCAATAAACAGTTTAAAGATTTTAAAACTGTTGCGGTTGCCTTACTGTCATTGTTTTCTTACATCTCTAAATGCTAGGTAACTTGAACAAAGTCTTCTCCTTTGACAAGGTAAGACAAATAGATTGTATGTGTGTGTCTTCTTTTGATCAGTCCATGACAAACATTTAATGTCGTTATCTTCCTTTGCCATTGCATGCTGGAATGTTTACGTATTGGTTCTGAGAAAATGGTGCACGTACATGTCACAACGTTGATATTCTTTATTGTCACCTGTTTATTATAAAGAACTGATAACACGCTAACTTGCCAAATAAGACAAAACAAAGAATCTCTCTAAGAGTTGGCAGGTATAGCTTAGTGGTGAGAGCGTTCGCCTCCCACCATTCGGTGACCCGGTTCCCACCGATTTGTGCCGAGTGCCATTTAACAAATTGACGTCAGTTTTTCATGTGTTTGCTAGTAGTGACCATGAATTTCGTCATAACATTGCCAAAGTTGCTGTGGATCCACGAGGCGATAGCCGAGTGGATCCGCAGACTACTTTGACAATGTTATGACGAAATTCGCTGTCAATAACAGGACAGACGCATTAAAAACTGACATCAATTTGTTTTTTACGATAACAAATTGTCGAATTGCCCGCTCTCGCTCGCTGATGTGTCGCATGAATTTCAATTTCATGTGTCTGTCCGCATATTGACAATAAATATAAACCAATGAGCGCGCGTGAATTTCTGCAGGTGTCGTAAAAATGTGGATTGAATTCGTTGTTGGTTCCGCTCGCCTTGCTCATAGGGTTTTTTCTGGTTTATCCAGTTTTCCTCCCTCCACAAAACTGAGGAACATCTCCAAATTCTATTTTGAAAATCAAGTTTAAACAATAACCATAATGTTTGACAACATTTCTAATCGCCTCAAAGTTTGACAGAAAACTTCGCTGCACGTCGTTTCTTCTTGGTGTTTTGAAATGAGTTCAAACACGGTCTGTCGTGTTTGATATTGGCCATTCCGAAGTTGAGCAGGGAACTGGGGCGAGTTTCAAATTTCAACTAATCGATACACTGGCACCACCACATGAAAGATCATGTTGAGATTGGTCACTTGACCAGGTATGATGCTTCGAGGGTGAACAGGGACCAAGTTATGGACCTTGAAAAATGGTTCAATATCCATACAAACGTCTCTAATTTTGAGAAAGCGTCCCCCAAAACCATATAAACTCTTAAAATTTTTCATCAGTTTTGTAACAACTGTAAAATCCCGTCATGCACGTACTATTTGAAAGAAGCTGAGATGAAATTCGCTATGTTTGCCCATTTTAAAGAGTATCACGGAAATCATAAAAATTTTAAGAGTTTCATATGGTTTTGTGGGACGCTGTCTAAAATTAGAGACGTTTGTATGGATTTTGAACCATTTTTCAAGGTCCATAACTTGGTTTCTGTTCACCCTCAAAGCATCATACCTGGTCAAGTGACCAATCTCAACATGATCTTTCATGTGGTGGTGTCAGTGTATCGATTAGTTGAAATTTGAAACTCGCCCCAGTTCCCTGCTCAACTTCGGAATGGCCAATACTTTCATAAGCCAAGAACGATGTGACACTTATTACGATATAACTTAGCAATGGATTCTTGCCAGTCTCGATACGGCTCCATTTGTGTGATTTTCATGCAGGGCTGCACGTTCATTGTGATATTTGGTTTACCGGGGGATAAGCACGAGGATGACCCTGCACGTGCGCTGAAGGCTGGACACGGAATTCTGGATTCTCTGCACCAGATTATGGATATCACGTGAGTGTTGGATAAGATTGTTTGTACAGGCTGTATATTAAGCTGTATGTTCGCATGGACCGATTCCACATGAAACCCGTCTGAGACAACTTTTGCGCACGGGTAGAAGAAAATTAAACACGGGAAAAAAGAGCTGAATTACTAACGTTAATGCTGGCCAGGGCTCAGTTTGTTGACGGTCTTATTGACAATGATCAAAAATTGGCTTCTTCCAAGAAACATACCTAATTCACTGAGACTAGATTGCTAAAACCATACCCTACTATTTAAGACCAAAGTGGCCAAAATCGATACCGATCCTATTTATGACCAAAACGGGGCAAAACCCGAACCCTTCAGGGCCGCACATACCTATATGGCCCATATAAGGAAGTACTCCACCCCCTCCCCACCCCCCCTCTCTGGGAAAAATCCGGAGGACGTGGTAACGGCTCAGTCGTGGACCTAGTGGAACTATAAGGAGCCCACATGGCCTGTTCCGGTGGATACAGCAGAAATCCCGGTTACAATCCTCCCCGTATATAAACTAAGCACAATAAACAAGGTTTGCAAGCTGAGCGCAGATCACCACCCAGTTGATTCAGTTGAATCAGTTGTGACAGCACACAGGCGGGAGGTCTAAAGAATGTCAACATTGTAACTCTGATGAAGGTGGACAAAATCCGAAGAAAATTCAGTGTAGGAAAAACAGATTGGATAAAAAAAAATCCTAACGAATGTCTACCACGTGCATTAATCGCAGCACTGGAAGCAGTATTTTCAGTCACTTGAAGTCTAAACTTTTGGCAAAACAAACAATGCGTAACACTATAATCATGATCTCTTACCTAATACCTTCTATAGTGAATGAAAAAAGCCTTTTCATGAATATTCCAAAATGTCAGTTCCTAACTGTAACTCAAAACTTTAAACTGAAATAAATATCATTGTGTTTTAGTAACGAATCTATAGGTGTGACAACTGGCCGAGCTTTCTGTGGTGTAGTGGGTCATAGAGAGAGACATGAATATACAGGTACACTGGAATTATCGTACTTAAATATATCTTATTAGACGTTTTGTTGTGTAGTATCGCTGAGTATTTTTACGAGTTGTGCCGTATTTTGGCGAGCCCGTAGGGCGAGTCAAAATACAAACAACGAGTAAAAATTCTCAGCGATACTACACAACAAAACGTCTAATAGGAGATTTATTTTCCAACACGCCAAATTGGTACATACCAGGAGCCATAATCGGGGACGGAGACCGTAAGTCTTGGGATGCGCGTGGACCCATGATATGGGACAATTTTTCTATTTTTAGAACAGATTGCGCCATCCTGACGTCATATATCCGCGCTGGTCCACGCACGTGTCTTGGACTCTCGCGTGGATGTTGTCACGTTGTGTGATGAAATAGTGAGAGTTGCGAGATCCTCTTGCCGATTTTTCACAGCAATGGCAGGGAATAAGGCAGAGAAGAAGAAGCAGGACTCTTCTATGTACTTTTATGCTCTGATTTAATGGAAAAGGTGTGTTTTTCAGGGTCGAGAATTTCTTTAATTTCGCGCTGTGAATGAATAAAATCCGCCCGCCGGCTAGTTATACGCGTAAACTTTTGTGTTTGTTCTGTAGAGTTCTGTAAGAACACTGTTTACTCCGGTATCGAGCTGTCAATTTATGAGTTTGCCAAACAATGCTTAATCATGAACCAAAACCTGTTTTTGATAGTTTCTTGTTGTTTCTGCTCGTTTGGCTAGTTTGAAAAAGTTTTTGTCTGACGCGTACGAGTAGTTCATTTGCATTGTGCAGCGCGTGCACTTTCAAGTCCGAGTCGGTGTTTTCAGATTGTCAACAAATCGTGAAAAAGATTCGTTTCGTTGTCTTTTGTGCTGAGATACTACAACAATTTTCACTAACGTTCGCCAAAAGGCTACTAACATTATGTGTGTTTCTTTCACATAGTGAAACTTTACGCTGCGAAAATAAAATAGAGAAGGAGTTTTAACTCAATCGAAATCTTTATTCGAGTTTCGATTACAAGTGTCATCGTAACTTTTCTGATTATTTCTGCTGTTTTCACATATTTTCAGCTAAGCTTTTAATATGTTCTCAAACATTAATCAACCTTAAACATTAGAGATATTATATGAGTTCGATATACGTTTCACACCAAAGTGCGAAGTCCAATTTGTCATGTTTTACTAGCTGTGCAAAACACGCATCGGCGGGCGCTCTTACTCTACTCATCGACAACAGACAATTTATTGGATTTACACAAACAAAACTAAGCAGCATCTACGGACATAAACCTATTGTCACTTATTGGGCCTAAACGCCGCTATATCCAACTAGTTCTTTTTTCTTTTGTGTTATGGAAAAGCTGTTAATCTTCTTCATATGTGAAATTTAGATTGGAGTAATGTGAAGTTGTCGTAAAAGGAACAGCGGCACTCAACTTGGTCAGAGATAAAAAGCGGGACATACCTAAATTAGGCACCGCCTTCACTCAGACTGGAGCGACTTACGGCGGAAATACTTAATCAAAATTCCAACAGCTATGAAAGCGTTGAGTGATGGGCCAAACGGATCCAAAAGCATAAACTATTTCGGGAATTTCGGACGCCATTTCCCCTGCGCGACATCCGCGAAAATCCTCGCAGC
>JAHPZR010022514.1:0-19968 GCA_019787425.1 Platygyra sinensis | reverse complement strand
AATTACACAGTATTTAAATTACATCTATAGACTTGAACATGGACAGCATTATGTCATGTGTACGAGTCAAAAGAGTATACAGAACATGTAGATAAGAGCCTGTCAAATACACTATCCACAGAAAAATGTCTGTAAATTCTTACACCTGAGCACATACTGATACAAGTCTAGGTACATTGTACTTGTGGATTCACAAGAGCTGATTAGAATATATCTAACAGTGATCAAGTGAGCATGAACTCTGTCAGACTCTGACTTTCATTTTCACTGGGCCTTAATTGAAACTGCTTTGAGCGTATGAAAAGGTAATCAAAAGGGCACTTGTCACCTCAAAAACAAATTTGAACAAATTGAAATAAAAATGCCGTGGAACCTTGATGTATAATAGGCACGGGGTTTGTACCCTTTTTCAGAAACAAACTTCCAGGTCTTTTCCAGGACTCAGATTGATTTTTCAAGGGCTCTTAAATTCACATTAATGTCCCTGTCGGTGGGAATTCACTTTTGTGTTATACAGTATAGCCCATTCACATTATAGCACCCATGTGAATGAATAAACAAAGCCACAAAGAGGAGTAAAGCATGCCACCCAAGGAAAGTGCTTTTACAATGAGCAATGGTGCTTTTATAGCGAGACGTAACTATGGGTGTAACCAATAGAAAGTGGCCATGATGCAGATCATATTGTGATAAGACTAGACGATCTTTCGCAACACTTGACACAATAAAGCATTCAAGGATCTCCCTCGATCTCTGCAAGTGCCAAACATAATATGACCACGTTCTAACACAGTTAAATACAATAACTGTTTCTGAGGTTTGCATGTCACGCTCCATTAACTGCGTTTTACTGCTCGCGCCGTAAAAACCTTCTTAACTCCTACACTCCCAAGATCTCAATGTTAATTCTCCTTACTGCCTTCCATATGACACTTCATATTTTTGTAGTTCAGTTTAACAGATTTCCAGAACTTTCCAGGACTTTCCAGTCCTGGAAAATGCCAGAACAAAATCCCAGGACTTTCCAGGTTTTCCAGGACTCGTACGCTCCTGTAGACATTCATACTTATGTTTGCATGTTTTGTGTGAATGCACCAGACAATGGTGACATGAAAATGATAAAACTAGAAAATGTGAGTACCTTGTGTTCCATATGCAGCCATTTCACACCTTCGGGAAGCTGCTCTTCCTCCCACCTGGGAAATGAAGATTAAGTTACACACAAATGCACAATTTTGTATTCATTTCAACAGTAAAATACAATCCAATGAGAAGAATACCAAGTCTCATTTATGTGTCCCAAGTAAAGCTTTATGTACAATGTAATAGCAAAATGCACAAAGTCTAAAAATAGATTTCAAATCCCTGAATTCCCTGCGAGACTTAGTCAACATAACCGTGTTGTGAGGGAAATACAGGAAATGTAGGCAAAGTTTTTGTTTCATAAGTGTTTTAGGAACACTGGCTTTTGCCCTTAAAGAAATCTTCAAAATCATCCACCATTCCAGTTTGTTTGTCCGAGTCTTGTCTGAGTCATGACATCACCCACGCGCTTTGCTATTAAGTATGTGTACATGTACATGTATATCAAATTATTTGTCACTTAACAACAATGCAAAAAATGCCAGGACAAGCATTGTAAACAAACCATTTCCAAACTTCTTTCTCCTCTTCTTTCTTTTTCTTTCCCTTCTCCTATAGAAAAACAAAGTGAAAGCAACATAAATTCACTATACATAAATTAGGCTGCAAAGAATTTTAGACATAAATCACTATTATTACAAATAACTGCAATTTTAAAAGTCAAGGGACAATTCACTTGAATGTCCAAGCCCACCCCCCAGGGAAGGTTATTGACCATTCCAAGGGAGCAGTAGGGGAATGGTCAAACCAACTAATGTTAAAAAGAAAATACAGTGTACAATATCAAGTTAGCTTCACATAACAGAATTTTAAGAAGGGTGAGAGATCCAAACCAAGGAGCTAGTAGCGGTCAAGGGTTTCCCAGTTTTTTATGGAATGCTAACACAGACCTAGAGCTCTGATGTTTTGCATTCCATAAAAATCATTCTCAGTATTCAAAATAACAGCTTCACACCTCTTTCTCTGATTTTACATCCTTGTCTTCCTTCTTGACTTTCTTTTTTGGTGACCCGCTCTTGTCCTCTTTCTTCGCTGACTTTTTTGCACTTTTCTTGGCACTCTTTGCCTACAAAAAATGAACTAAATTAGAAATCAATTTACACCAAACCAACATTTAAGTCAGCAGACCCATAACAAGAATTCTCAAGCTCATTAATAATGCATGCAGTAATCAATCAACAGCTCTTTTCATGGTTAACCTTGCTCATTTGCATTACAATAAAATCTAGCATGCATGCGAGGCATTTTTCGGGCTATTTTGTAGTTTTAGCCCGAAATTGCCTTGCATCCGCGTTGGATTACATAACGCAAATGAGAAAAATTAACCGTGAAAAGGGCTATTGTGTGGCCTCATCTGGGTTGCATGGATGTCCCTTGACACCCAGTAACAGAATGAACGTTTGCGCCAGATGTTTAGGGAAAGGCTGTACCAGGTCTTCCAAACTATCTTGAAGAGTTTGCATGTGGTGAACATCATACGTGTAATCTTTTAAAAAAACTCCCCAGCTCTAGTATGGTAAATTTTTTGTCTCAGGTAGCTTGCCATTTTGCACTCTTCTTTGTTTTCAGTTTTCTCATGTTGAATCACGAGTGAAACACACTCATCCTCATTAATTTTGTGAAATATTACTTCAACATTATTTGGCAGTCAGCAGTTGTCATCCAGGTCATCACAGTTAATCGATTATTTCTGCCTGTTTTCGATATAATTTAGTTCTTTACTTTAATCATGCAGTTACATGCATTCTCCTCTCATGAAAATCCCAGCTACATACAGTAACAATTTAAGATAAAATATTTTAACATTTTAATTTCATGCAGATCCTGCATGAAAGTCTGAACGTTTCTGTTTTTGTCCCTGAAATACTTGTACACGTTCTCCGAATGTTTGAACATGGTAAATTAATCCTAAGGCAAGTTTCACTTTCTCCATTAGTATGAACATTATTTTGCTACATCTCTTAGAACACATGCTCATGTATCACTAGTAAAAATTATACCTACATTTCCTGGTACAATACAAATTTGTTTGATTTGAGTAAGATCCAGATAAAGTGCAGGCAGATTTACACACTCACCAATGGTTTACTGTCCTCGTCACTGTCACTGTCTTCATCGCTAGCACTCTTCTTCCTTTTACGCTGTTAGTGGTATTGAATGTGTAAAATTTTACATGTAAATATTAAATTATTGTTAGTTGGATCATGATACATGTATAAAGAATGCTATACTTGGCTTGTATCTTTATTACATGAAAAGATGGGAAGTTGGGAAACTAATAACACTCATGTACATACAGTCCTGACAAAAGTCAATTTTTGACCATGTCAAATTGTTGACCTCACTATGAGTCAACCTGTTCATTCAGCAGAGCAGTGATACGAGTGTCTGACTGGTGTGAGGTCATGGTTTGACTCCACAAAGACTCAGAATTGTTTTCTTTGTTAATGGCTTATGACTACAGAAACTAAATTAAATTTAAAATCTTTCTCTTAACTTACAGAGCCATATTTACCTTTGCACTTGATGATCCAGATGACTTTGCAGGTTTTTTGTTAGAGGGAGTCTTGTTCAATCTGAGTACAACAAATCTTGTTATTTTTTATCATTACTCAGGGTTCATGCAAAAAACTGCAACCTTTTTTCCAGGGGTTTTTATTTATTTGACGTTTTTATTAAGAAGGATTTTTTAGACTTGGTATTTTTACTAATTATTAGGAACGATTTGTAAATAAGACTTTTTGTTAATTGGAATATGTACTAGGATTTTAGGATTTTGTTGAGTCAATGTAATGCGCAGATAAAAATTTCTTTCCCTGGATTGATATTTGCGCAATACAAATCAATAAATATTAATATTATTTTACATGTATATGTTATTATAATTTTTCAAAATGTAGGTGGAAGAATTGGTTCAAACTGTATTTTTGCTCCTGTTCCCAAATAAAATAAAAGCACTTTTAACTGTGCTTCAACAGAAAGGCACACATCTATATACAGACAGTTCACCAATGAAGACATGCACCCCATGTACTTAAAATTACAAATTCAATGAATGACCACAAGACTAAAAAATAAGATTTTGACTGTAAAATTTTTGATATTCATGAAAATGAGAGATTGAGAACATTAAAATCCTACAATTTACTGACATCAGAAACATTACAGTTACAATAATTACAGCTAAATCATAAATTTATAGACTGAATTTTTTCCTGGATTCAAATAAAGCTTGCGACATTATGCATGTACCAACCTTGCAGACTGTCGAACCAATAAGAAATTCACATTGACGACATAAAAGAAACAAAAAAGATGAATTAAAACAAGGTTAGAATAGAAGAGTTTACATAATGTGCAAAACAGTGTACATGTACAATTGAGAGATAATATACCCGACTTAATTTCTGAAACTTAAACAAACTTGTGTGCATATAGTATATTATGCTTACATCAAAAAATATATAACTAGTAGTAACCACAGGTTAGAAAGTGCGGGCCTGAATGCACTTGAAGAGCTTTTGTTTAGATGTTGGCAATAGAGAAGATGGTAATGCGTGCGTTGTTTTGAAAGCGTGACAGAAAATTGGCGTTACTTTCGATTCTCACTAGTTAGCTAATTCGATCAAGGAAGGAAGAAGGCGCCGGTCGCCGAGGACTGTTTATTTGCTCAAAATTGAGGCAAAATCTTTCAGAGATGCAAGACAGGACATTGTAAGGATACAGAGAGTAATTTGGGACCATTTGCTGGCTTTTAAGGGTGAAATTATCCAGAAGCAAGCTTTATTTTCGCTTCCGTTTCGAACACCGAATAATTCACGCGTTGTTTTAATATATGCTGTCTGTTCTGTTTTTTCTTTCGTTCTCTTTTCTACCCCGCCGAGGTAATTTTTTCGTCTAAATCACGTAAGGAAAGCTTGGAATTAATGCTCTCATTCAAGGCTTAGCTCTGAGGCAATAATTCTGTGATTTTTTTACCCAAACGTCGGCTTGTGTTGTTGTGGGCGACCGTGGCTACTTCGTTGAGTCAAGCAATGACGCGATCGAGGTGAAAAAAAAATTGTAATTATTACATTCTGGTTTTCTTCCACTTCGCTGAAATCTTAACATGATATGGCTGGATTGTTAAGAAATAGATAGTACTTTTGCCGATGTGTGATAGCTATTAACCCTAAGGTGTTATCCCTTCGAAGTCAGGGTTTGTGAAGAGATTTTTGTTCGGCCCGTTCTGCGTAATCAGAGATTTTATAAAAGGTCATTTCATCGACGATTCAAACGAATATAAATTTACATATGTTTCAAGCTCAAGTTCTAGTGAACAAAACACATTTTTCACGAACGCTGGGTTTTATTATTTTTCCGGCGAAGGTTTGAGCCGGAGTAACAGAAACTTGGATCAACTCACTTTGATCTTCCATGTGACAGAGGTCTGCATCCGGTATCCAATGTGACAAACTGTTTTGATTGACACATTTTTCGCATTCTGATCGTTCTTAGTGGTGGAACAAAATCTCAACTTCCGGTTTCAGTGTCCCTGTTATAAACGTGGCGCGCACGCGTAATACGGAATCCGCTGGTCACTGTCAAGATTAGGGTTGCGGGCCTCTCTTGGGCCCGCAATAACCATTATTCTAGCACTGTTAGATGTACCTGCTATTTTAAGGCAGGAAGGAATAAGGTACATGTGTACAAAGTACACATATAATAATCTTCATTTACGCTGCCAACTCTACCGGATTATCAGGGAGTCTCCCATTCAAAGACTGAATCACCCGGCCTCTCATGGAAGCTACCAAATCTCCTGGATTTGAAGGAAAGCACTTGAAGAACACTTTTTACTCTATTTGTGCCTGGTTTTTGTGGTTTTGGGGAAATGTCTTTGGACATTTTGATGGTTGAGTTGGCAGAGCTCTACTTATCAAAACAATTTTTATAAGTAAATGATCAGGATAATACATATTAGAAACACAAGAAGTACATGCATGTAGTTTACATGCATAACTGTAATTACTGAGATCTCACCAAGGGTTCATCATCACTTTCCACTGGTTTCTTTGATGCCTTTCCACTCTCAGACTTCTTTGCCTTTTTTGCAGAATCATGCTTTTTTACAGCATCCATTTTCTTGTCAAGTTTCTTCTCAGACTTAATGAGTTTTCCATTCTTTGCTTTATCATGTTTTTCAGGTTTGCCTTTCTCATCCACAGCACTGTTCAATGCTGATTTCATTGGTTTTGAGGATGGACTTTTGGGCTCGGTCTTCAACCTAAAGAAAGAGTTGGAAAATGTAAGTGATCAATAGAATTTATGTAATAAAGCATATAGTCTGCCTATGGGCCAATTGTGGCCCATCAGGATGAAGCATATCCCACTTTACGTAGCATGAAGCAACTAGGAGTATTTCTACTCCCCCCTGGATGGGATGCTAGTCCATTGCAGGGTTACCCCCAGCACTAAATTTGCCAGTACCCATTTAAACACCTGGGTGGAGAGAGGCACTGTGAGAGTAGTTATAAAGTGTCTTGCCAAAGAACACAACACAATACAGCATATATATACATGTACTGTACAAAGTCATTTTGCTTTTGATTTAAACAGGGGGTGGGAACTCATTCTGGAGGAAGTTAATGATAATACAACTGTACTGAACATGAAAAAGCATTCAAATGAACTTACTTGTGTTGGGCCCTGGCAGCCTAAACAACAACAAAGACTTTGAATCAGTTAATTTGTACATATACATGTATGTACATGTAACTTAAATAACCAATATTCAATTCAAAAGAGACCACTCCAACTACCACTGATACAATTAGTCAGGGCTTCTCATACATATGTATTTCGCGTGGTCGTGGAGCCGTGAATTTGAAGTAAACCCGCAAAATCCTGCGAAACTCACAAAAACGCGCGAAATCTCACGAAATTCGCTAGAAACCTTACCAAATACATGTCGGCACAACATATTTGAAAGTTATCTTGGCTGTTGGGGCTGCTTACTTGCTGTAAACTTGCTAATTTGCCTTGAAACTTTGTCACTGTAGCGAGTAAAAGCTAGTAAACAACATCCCAAAACTACCAGGCGTTCCTAACTTAGACCGTGGAAACTGGGGATGAGAGTGCAACAGCTTGTTTTATCGTGTGCTACTCTTCATCAAGAATGCTGCATTTTGTGAAGGATTACGCTTTATACGTTCATCTCAGCTACAAAGATGACGATCTTTTTCGGAACGGTTTGGACCACGAATGATAATACAATGTACCTGAAAACCTGCAAAATGAGCAAAGTTTATGCTCGTTCTCACGAGATTTCAAATAAGCCATGTACAAGTTCATAGTTACAAAAACACTGTGACTACCGACATCGGATGTTAAAAAAATGAAGAATCATCGTAAACAGAATTTCGAACGCGAGGCAAACAACATGGAATTGGATAAAGAAGATGCTCGACGAAGCAACTTGAATGGTAAATGTGTTTTTAATATCCTGATTCTTTTATTTGTTAAATTATTATGTTCAATAAGCTTACTTGTAAAGTACGATTTCATATTGCGCTATGAAGCCTGAGTAAATGCTATAAGAGCATCTAGTTTCATTGAAAACGTTCCTCAAATCAGCCCAAAACTAATCGCTTTCCAACAAAATTTGCTCGGGAAGCTCCTACGAAATCGGCCGTTTTTCCGCGAATTTGTCCCTGAAAATCCCGTGAAATTTGACTTTTTTTCCGGGACCTACCAGAAGCCCTGATTAGTGCATTTACATAACTTACTTGATCTTTTTCAACATTTACTTGTACATGTAAGCAATTTTGAGTACATACATGTAATTACTTCACACAGATGGTCTCTATCAGCGTCCAAATAGATTAGAAATTCATTACGTTAACTGAACATACACCACACCCATGTATTTGTCACTGGTACAGTTTCTGAACACTGTGCTTAAGTTTTGTTTTGAGCATGTGATTAGTTCACAAAAGAGAAATAAGCATCCTGTTCCAAATAAGCACCCTGTCTTGAATGAAGCCCCAGATGCTCCATCAAATCATTATGATAACAGAGAACATCGCATGAACACTTTTATCCTTCTCTTTTGCATCACATTATTTCGCTGGCAGAATTAAATTTTGTGCACTGTTTTGCGCCTCACAGAAACATCAACTAATCCTGTGCGGACTGAAGCGACTTTTTTTAAACCTTGCTAAAGCAATAGTATGTTGTGCATACGTTGTGGCTGTAAACCTCTCCACAACAGTTGCCTTGGAGACAGAGGAAATAGGTGATATAGAGAAGAGGCCATACATGGAGATTTGACAACAAGTATGATTATCATATTAATTAAAATATCACGCAAAGCTCACCAAAGGGACATCATCATCATCATCATCACTTGTGGCATGACTTGATGCAGAATGTGCTTGTTTTACCTGAATATTGAAACAAAATTTGGGAAAGTAAACAACTTGTTACCATGCCTTCACAGATTGGAATACTTTGGAGAGACACTTTACTATGAAACTTGTGTATACATGTATAATCTGATTTTAAATGTAAATTTCTGGAATTGTTCTCAGTTATGTACAGTGTAATTTCTATTTCTTTCTGCATTGTTTTAATTTTAGAATGTATTTTATTCCTCAATTATGTGATTAATGATATATTAAGAACAGGACCTCTCTGTATATCACAAGCAGATGACAGAGCTTCCTATATTATTATTAAGGAGGCTCGAAAGGGTTTCTAGCTGCACGCGCGCGCGCAATCTACACACGCCATAACTAAGATGCACGCGTCAGCTGAATCAGTATTAAAATCAGCACACCGGAAGTTAATGCTGCGTAAAATCGCGCGAACCGGAAATAAAAGCTGCGGAAAACATTTGTTTTTAGCTCGAAAGTTCGCTCGGTGACCTATCTTGAAATTTTGCATACACGCGCCATTCGCGATGGCACTTCAGATATAAAAGTTTCGGGGAAAATTATCTAGTGGAATTTTCTGTAAGCCATAAAAGGCGTTTTCTTTAAATACATTTAATTCTACTAGATAGAATTTTTCCATACTGTCTGAAAAGTTAAAGAATTTAGGGAACTTTCCAACAAAGAGATAAAAATGGTAGGTCACCGAGTTAGTTTCTCAGATAATTTACAAAAACTGAAATTTAGAGGACGCTTTTGTGGACCTCGTGCGTTGCCATGGTAACTGATATGACGTCACAAGTACCCTTAAAGTATAGCCCAACAATAGAGTTGCAAGGAGATATATAGTTTGCCCACACCGTTAAACATCCTTCTTTGTAATCTTCCATCGTTTCACAAGCAATATAGCAACGAAAAACCCTTCCGAGCCTCCTTAATAAAATCAATTTTATAATTACAAAAATTGACAGTACTCAACTGTAAATGACATTGGCTACCTTATCACTATATGATATGTACAGTGTAGAAAGCTCACCGGTGATGGGATTTCCTTTTTAACATCTTGAAGTGACGTCATTATAGGTGATCGGTTGTGATCTTGTTTTACTTGAGAATTGACATGAACCTTTTGTGGTGAACGGTTTATACTGGCATTTACTTTCACTTGTTTAGATGGACTGAGTGAAGACCTAAATGTCATGACACAACAAAAGAAAGGTCGGTACACAGAAGGGGACTAGGCCATGCAACTAGTCTACTGGAGAGTTAACCCATTGACTCCTGTGCTGACTGTAACCGGCCATGCGACAAACCCACCCCCACTTTCCGGTGCGTGTTTCGGGAGTGCATTGATTTTAAGATGAAAAACCGCCTTTCTAGGACCCCTAAAGTCCTCTAAAAATATGTCAAACTCCATTTTCATTGGCTTATTTGTCCTTAACAACAATAGAACAATAGGAGGACCAAAATATCTTCAGGGAGGGTAGGAAATGCAATTGTCCTCACATGCCCTTTTACAGCCGGCACAGGAAATTGGGGTGGGTTTTCGCATGGCCGGTTACAGTCAGCACAGGAGTCAATGGGTTAACTCTCCAGTAGACTAGTTGCATGGCCTAGTCCCCTTCTGTGTACCGACCTTTCTTTTGTTGTGTCATGACATTTAGGTCTTCACTCAGTCCATCTAAACAAGTGAAAGTAAATGCCAGTATAAACCGTTCACCACAAAAGGTTCATGTCAATTCTCAAGTAAAACAAGATCACAACCGATCACCTATAATGACGTCACTTCAAGATGTTAAAAAGGAAATCCCATCACCGGTGAGCTTTCTACACTGTACATATCATATAGTGATAAGGTAGCCAATGTCATTTACAGTTGAGTACTGTCAATTTTTGTAATTATAAAATTGATTTTATTAAGGAGGCTCGGAAGGGTTTTTCGTTGCTATATTGCTTGTGAAACGATGGAAGATTACAAAGAAGGATGTTTAACGGTGTGGGCAAACTATATATCTCCTTGCAACTCTATTGTTGGGCTATACTTTAAGGGTACTTGTGACGTCATATCAGTTACCATGGCAACGCACGAGGTCCACAAAAGCGTCCTCTAAATTTCAGTTTTTGTAAATTATCTGAGAAACTAACTCGGTGACCTACCATTTTTATCTCTTTGTTGGAAAGTTCCCTAAATTCTTTAACTTTTCAGACAGTATGGAAAAATTCTATCTAGTAGAATTAAATGTATTTAAAGAAAACGCCTTTTATGGCTTACAGAAAATTCCACTAGATAATTTTCCCCGAAACTTTTATATCTGAAGTGCCATCGCGAATGGCGCGTGTATGCAAAATTTCAAGATAGGTCACCGAGCGAACTTTCGAGCTAAAAACAAATGTTTTCCGCAGCTTTTATTTCCGGTTCGCGCGATTTTACGCAGCATTAACTTCCGGTGTGCTGATTTTAATACTGATTCAGCTGACGCGTGCATCTTAGTTATGGCGTGTGTAGATTGCGCGCGCGCGTGCAGCTAGAAACCCTTTCGAGCCTCCTTAATAATAATATAGGAAGCTCTGTCATCTGCTTGTGATATACAGAGAGGTCCTGTTCTTAATATATCATTAATCACATAATTGAGGAATAAAATACATTCTAAAATTAAAACAATGCAGAAAGAAATAGAAATTACACTGTACATAACTGAGAACAATTCCAGAAATTTACATTTAAAATCAGATTATACATGTATACACAAGTTTCATAGTAAAGTGTCTCTCCAAAGTATTCCAATCTGTGAAGGCATGGTAACAAGTTGTTTACTTTCCCAAATTTTGTTTCAATATTCAGGTAAAACAAGCACATTCTGCATCAAGTCATGCCACAAGTGATGATGATGATGATGATGTCCCTTTGGTGAGCTTTGCGTGATATTTTAATTAATATGATAATCATACTTGTTGTCAAATCTCCATGTATGGCCTCTTCTCTATATCACCTATTTCCTCTGTCTCCAAGGCAACTGTTGTGGAGAGGTTTACAGCCACAACGTATGCACAACATACTATTGCTTTAGCAAGGTTTAAAAAAAGTCGCTTCAGTCCGCACAGGATTAGTTGATGTTTCTGTGAGGCGCAAAACAGTGCACAAAATTTAATTCTGCCAGCGAAATAATGTGATGCAAAAGAGAAGGATAAAAGTGTTCATGCGATGTTCTCTGTTATCATAATGATTTGATGGAGCATCTGGGGCTTCATTCAAGACAGGGTGCTTATTTGGAACAGGATGCTTATTTCTCTTTTGTGAACTAATCACATGCTCAAAACAAAACTTAAGCACAGTGTTCAGAAACTGTACCAGTGACAAATACATGGGTGTGGTGTATGTTCAGTTAACGTAATGAATTTCTAATCTATTTGGACGCTGATAGAGACCATCTGTGTGAAGTAATTACATGTATGTACTCAAAATTGCTTACATGTACAAGTAAATGTTGAAAAAGATCAAGTAAGTTATGTAAATGCACTAATCAGGGCTTCTGGTAGGTCCCGGAAAAAAAGTCAAATTTCACGGGATTTTCAGGGACAAATTCGCGGAAAAACGGCCGATTTCGTAGGAGCTTCCCGAGCAAATTTTGTTGGAAAGCGATTAGTTTTGGGCTGATTTGAGGAACGTTTTCAATGAAACTAGATGCTCTTATAGCATTTACTCAGGCTTCATAGCGCAATATGAAATCGTACTTTACAAGTAAGCTTATTGAACATAATAATTTAACAAATAAAAGAATCAGGATATTAAAAACACATTTACCATTCAAGTTGCTTCGTCGAGCATCTTCTTTATCCAATTCCATGTTGTTTGCCTCGCGTTCGAAATTCTGTTTACGATGATTCTTCATTTTTTTAACATCCGATGTCGGTAGTCACAGTGTTTTTGTAACTATGAACTTGTACATGGCTTATTTGAAATCTCGTGAGAACGAGCATAAACTTTGCTCATTTTGCAGGTTTTCAGGTACATTGTATTATCATTCGTGGTCCAAACCGTTCCGAAAAAGATCGTCATCTTTGTAGCTGAGATGAACGTATAAAGCGTAATCCTTCACAAAATGCAGCATTCTTGATGAAGAGTAGCACACGATAAAACAAGCTGTTGCACTCTCATCCCCAGTTTCCACGGTCTAAGTTAGGAACGCCTGGTAGTTTTGGGATGTTGTTTACTAGCTTTTACTCGCTACAGTGACAAAGTTTCAAGGCAAATTAGCAAGTTTACAGCAAGTAAGCAGCCCCAACAGCCAAGATAACTTTCAAATATGTTGTGCCGACATGTATTTGGTAAGGTTTCTAGCGAATTTCGTGAGATTTCGCGCGTTTTTGTGAGTTTCGCAGGATTTTGCGGGTTTACTTCAAATTCACGGCTCCACGACCACGCGAAATACATATGTATGAGAAGCCCTGACTAATTGTATCAGTGGTAGTTGGAGTGGTCTCTTTTGAATTGAATATTGGTTATTTAAGTTACATGTACATACATGTATATGTACAAATTAACTGATTCAAAGTCTTTGTTGTTGTTTAGGCTGCCAGGGCCCAACACAAGTAAGTTCATTTGAATGCTTTTTCATGTTCAGTACAGTTGTATTATCATTAACTTCCTCCAGAATGAGTTCCCACCCCCTGTTTAAATCAAAAGCAAAATGACTTTGTACAGTACATGTATATATATGCTGTATTGTGTTGTGTTCTTTGGCAAGACACTTTATAACTACTCTCACAGTGCCTCTCTCCACCCAGGTGTTTAAATGGGTACTGGCAAATTTAGTGCTGGGGGTAACCCTGCAATGGACTAGCATCCCATCCAGGGGGGAGTAGAAATACTCCTAGTTGCTTCATGCTACGTAAAGTGGGATATGCTTCATCCTGATGGGCCACAATTGGCCCATAGGCAGACTATATGCTTTATTACATAAATTCTATTGATCACTTACATTTTCCAACTCTTTCTTTAGGTTGAAGACCGAGCCCAAAAGTCCATCCTCAAAACCAATGAAATCAGCATTGAACAGTGCTGTGGATGAGAAAGGCAAACCTGAAAAACATGATAAAGCAAAGAATGGAAAACTCATTAAGTCTGAGAAGAAACTTGACAAGAAAATGGATGCTGTAAAAAAGCATGATTCTGCAAAAAAGGCAAAGAAGTCTGAGAGTGGAAAGGCATCAAAGAAACCAGTGGAAAGTGATGATGAACCCTTGGTGAGATCTCAGTAATTACAGTTATGCATGTAAACTACATGCATGTACTTCTTGTGTTTCTAATATGTATTATCCTGATCATTTACTTATAAAAATTGTTTTGATAAGTAGAGCTCTGCCAACTCAACCATCAAAATGTCCAAAGACATTTCCCCAAAACCACAAAAACCAGGCACAAATAGAGTAAAAAGTGTTCTTCAAGTGCTTTCCTTCAAATCCAGGAGATTTGGTAGCTTCCATGAGAGGCCGGGTGATTCAGTCTTTGAATGGGAGACTCCCTGATAATCCGGTAGAGTTGGCAGCGTAAATGAAGATTATTATATGTGTACTTTGTACACATGTACCTTATTCCTTCCTGCCTTAAAATAGCAGGTACATCTAACAGTGCTAGAATAATGGTTATTGCGGGCCCAAGAGAGGCCCGCAACCCTAATCTTGACAGTGACCAGCGGATTCCGTATTACGCGTGCGCGCCACGTTTATAACAGGGACACTGAAACCGGAAGTTGAGATTTTGTTCCACCACTAAGAACGATCAGAATGCGAAAAATGTGTCAATCAAAACAGTTTGTCACATTGGATACCGGATGCAGACCTCTGTCACATGGAAGATCAAAGTGAGTTGATCCAAGTTTCTGTTACTCCGGCTCAAACCTTCGCCGGAAAAATAATAAAACCCAGCGTTCGTGAAAAATGTGTTTTGTTCACTAGAACTTGAGCTTGAAACATATGTAAATTTATATTCGTTTGAATCGTCGATGAAATGACCTTTTATAAAATCTCTGATTACGCAGAACGGGCCGAACAAAAATCTCTTCACAAACCCTGACTTCGAAGGGATAACACCTTAGGGTTAATAGCTATCACACATCGGCAAAAGTACTATCTATTTCTTAACAATCCAGCCATATCATGTTAAGATTTCAGCGAAGTGGAAGAAAACCAGAATGTAATAATTACAATTTTTTTTTCACCTCGATCGCGTCATTGCTTGACTCAACGAAGTAGCCACGGTCGCCCACAACAACACAAGCCGACGTTTGGGTAAAAAAATCACAGAATTATTGCCTCAGAGCTAAGCCTTGAATGAGAGCATTAATTCCAAGCTTTCCTTACGTGATTTAGACGAAAAAATTACCTCGGCGGGGTAGAAAAGAGAACGAAAGAAAAAACAGAACAGACAGCATATATTAAAACAACGCGTGAATTATTCGGTGTTCGAAACGGAAGCGAAAATAAAGCTTGCTTCTGGATAATTTCACCCTTAAAAGCCAGCAAATGGTCCCAAATTACTCTCTGTATCCTTACAATGTCCTGTCTTGCATCTCTGAAAGATTTTGCCTCAATTTTGAGCAAATAAACAGTCCTCGGCGACCGGCGCCTTCTTCCTTCCTTGATCGAATTAGCTAACTAGTGAGAATCGAAAGTAACGCCAATTTTCTGTCACGCTTTCAAAACAACGCACGCATTACCATCTTCTCTATTGCCAACATCTAAACAAAAGCTCTTCAAGTGCATTCAGGCCCGCACTTTCTAACCTGTGGTTACTACTAGTTATATATTTTTTGATGTAAGCATAATATACTATATGCACACAAGTTTGTTTAAGTTTCAGAAATTAAGTCGGGTATATTATCTCTCAATTGTACATGTACACTGTTTTGCACATTATGTAAACTCTTCTATTCTAACCTTGTTTTAATTCATCTTTTTTGTTTCTTTTATGTCGTCAATGTGAATTTCTTATTGGTTCGACAGTCTGCAAGGTTGGTACATGCATAATGTCGCAAGCTTTATTTGAATCCAGGAAAAAATTCAGTCTATAAATTTATGATTTAGCTGTAATTATTGTAACTGTAATGTTTCTGATGTCAGTAAATTGTAGGATTTTAATGTTCTCAATCTCTCATTTTCATGAATATCAAAAATTTTACAGTCAAAATCTTATTTTTTAGTCTTGTGGTCATTCATTGAATTTGTAATTTTAAGTACATGGGGTGCATGTCTTCATTGGTGAACTGTCTGTATATAGATGTGTGCCTTTCTGTTGAAGCACAGTTAAAAGTGCTTTTATTTTATTTGGGAACAGGAGCAAAAATACAGTTTGAACCAATTCTTCCACCTACATTTTGAAAAATTATAATAACATATACATGTAAAATAATATTAATATTTATTGATTTGTATTGCGCAAATATCAATCCAGGGAAAGAAATTTTTATCTGCGCATTACATTGACTCAACAAAATCCTAAAATCCTAGTACATATTCCAATTAACAAAAAGTCTTATTTACAAATCGTTCCTAATAATTAGTAAAAATACCAAGTCTAAAAAATCCTTCTTAATAAAAACGTCAAATAAATAAAAACCCCTGGAAAAAAGGTTGCAGTTTTTTGCATGAACCCTGAGTAATGATAAAAAATAACAAGATTTGTTGTACTCAGATTGAACAAGACTCCCTCTAACAAAAAACCTGCAAAGTCATCTGGATCATCAAGTGCAAAGGTAAATATGGCTCTGTAAGTTAAGAGAAAGATTTTAAATTTAATTTAGTTTCTGTAGTCATAAGCCATTAACAAAGAAAACAATTCTGAGTCTTTGTGGAGTCAAACCATGACCTCACACCAGTCAGACACTCGTATCACTGCTCTGCTGAATGAACAGGTTGACTCATAGTGAGGTCAACAATTTGACATGGTCAAAAATTGACTTTTGTCAGGACTGTATGTACATGAGTGTTATTAGTTTCCCAACTTCCCATCTTTTCATGTAATAAAGATACAAGCCAAGTATAGCATTCTTTATACATGTATCATGATCCAACTAACAATAATTTAATATTTACATGTAAAATTTTACACATTCAATACCACTAACAGCGTAAAAGGAAGAAGAGTGCTAGCGATGAAGACAGTGACAGTGACGAGGACAGTAAACCATTGGTGAGTGTGTAAATCTGCCTGCACTTTATCTGGATCTTACTCAAATCAAACAAATTTGTATTGTACCAGGAAATGTAGGTATAATTTTTACTAGTGATACATGAGCATGTGTTCTAAGAGATGTAGCAAAATAATGTTCATACTAATGGAGAAAGTGAAACTTGCCTTAGGATTAATTTACCATGTTCAAACATTCGGAGAACGTGTACAAGTATTTCAGGGACAAAAACAGAAACGTTCAGACTTTCATGCAGGATCTGCATGAAATTAAAATGTTAAAATATTTTATCTTAAATTGTTACTGTATGTAGCTGGGATTTTCATGAGAGGAGAATGCATGTAACTGCATGATTAAAGTAAAGAACTAAATTATATCGAAAACAGGCAGAAATAATCGATTAACTGTGATGACCTGGATGACAACTGCTGACTGCCAAATAATGTTGAAGTAATATTTCACAAAATTAATGAGGATGAGTGTGTTTCACTCGTGATTCAACATGAGAAAACTGAAAACAAAGAAGAGTGCAAAATGGCAAGCTACCTGAGACAAAAAATTTACCATACTAGAGCTGGGGAGTTTTTTTAAAAGATTACACGTATGATGTTCACCACATGCAAACTCTTCAAGATAGTTTGGAAGACCTGGTACAGCCTTTCCCTAAACATCTGGCGCAAACGTTCATTCTGTTACTGGGTGTCAAGGGACATCCATGCAACCCAGATGAGGCCACACAATAGCCCTTTTCACGGTTAATTTTTCTCATTTGCGTTATGTAATCCAACGCGGATGCAAGGCAATTTCGGGCTAAAACTACAAAATAGCCCGAAAAATGCCTCGCATGCATGCTAGATTTTATTGTAATGCAAATGAGCAAGGTTAACCATGAAAAGAGCTGTTGATTGATTACTGCATGCATTATTAATGAGCTTGAGAATTCTTGTTATGGGTCTGCTGACTTAAATGTTGGTTTGGTGTAAATTGATTTCTAATTTAGTTCATTTTTTGTAGGCAAAGAGTGCCAAGAAAAGTGCAAAAAAGTCAGCGAAGAAAGAGGACAAGAGCGGGTCACCAAAAAAGAAAGTCAAGAAGGAAGACAAGGATGTAAAATCAGAGAAAGAGGTGTGAAGCTGTTATTTTGAATACTGAGAATGATTTTTATGGAATGCAAAACATCAGAGCTCTAGGTCTGTGTTAGCATTCCATAAAAAACTGGGAAACCCTTGACCGCTACTAGCTCCTTGGTTTGGATCTCTCACCCTTCTTAAAATTCTGTTATGTGAAGCTAACTTGATATTGTACACTGTATTTTCTTTTTAACATTAGTTGGTTTGACCATTCCCCTACTGCTCCCTTGGAATGGTCAATAACCTTCCCTGGGGGGTGGGCTTGGACATTCAAGTGAATTGTCCCTTGACTTTTAAAATTGCAGTTATTTGTAATAATAGTGATTTATGTCTAAAATTCTTTGCAGCCTAATTTATGTATAGTGAATTTATGTTGCTTTCACTTTGTTTTTCTATAGGAGAAGGGAAAGAAAAAGAAAGAAGAGGAGAAAGAAGTTTGGAAATGGTTTGTTTACAATGCTTGTCCTGGCATTTTTTGCATTGTTGTTAAGTGACAAATAATTTGATATACATGTACATGTACACATACTTAATAGCAAAGCGCGTGGGTGATGTCATGACTCAGACAAGACTCGGACAAACAAACTGGAATGGTGGATGATTTTGAAGATTTCTTTAAGGGCAAAAGCCAGTGTTCCTAAAACACTTATGAAACAAAAACTTTGCCTACATTTCCTGTATTTCCCTCACAACACGGTTATGTTGACTAAGTCTCGCAGGGAATTCAGGGATTTGAAATCTATTTTTAGACTTTGTGCATTTTGCTATTACATTGTACATAAAGCTTTACTTGGGACACATAAATGAGACTTGGTATTCTTCTCATTGGATTGTATTTTACTGTTGAAATGAATACAAAATTGTGCATTTGTGTGTAACTTAATCTTCATTTCCCAGGTGGGAGGAAGAGCAGCTTCCCGAAGGTGTGAAATGGCTGCATATGGAACACAAGGTACTCACATTTTCTAGTTTTATCATTTTCATGTCACCATTGTCTGGTGCATTCACACAAAACATGCAAACATAAGTATGAATGTCTACAGGAGCGTACGAGTCCTGGAAAACCTGGAAAGTCCTGGGATTTTGTTCTGGCATTTTCCAGGACTGGAAAGTCCTGGAAAGTTCTGGAAATCTGTTAAACTGAACTACAAAAATATGAAGTGTCATATGGAAGGCAGTAAGGAGAATTAACATTGAGATCTTGGGAGTGTAGGAGTTAAGAAGGTTTTTACGGCGCGAGCAGTAAAACGCAGTTAATGGAGCGTGACATGCAAACCTCAGAAACAGTTATTGTATTTAACTGTGTTAGAACGTGGTCATATTATGTTTGGCACTTGCAGAGATCGAGGGAGATCCTTGAATGCTTTATTGTGTCAAGTGTTGCGAAAGATCGTCTAGTCTTATCACAATATGATCTGCATCATGGCCACTTTCTATTGGTTACACCCATAGTTACGTCTCGCTATAAAAGCACCATTGCTCATTGTAAAAGCACTTTCCTTGGGTGGCATGCTTTACTCCTCTTTGTGGCTTTGTTTATTCATTCACATGGGTGCTATAATGTGAATGGGCTATACTGTATAACACAAAAGTGAATTCCCACCGACAGGGACATTAATGTGAATTTAAGAGCCCTTGAAAAATCAATCTGAGTCCTGGAAAAGACCTGGAAGTTTGTTTCTGAAAAAGGGTACAAACCCCGTGCCTATTATACATCAAGGTTCCACGGCATTTTTATTTCAATTTGTTCAAATTTGTTTTTGAGGTGACAAGTGCCCTTTTGATTACCTTTTCATACGCTCAAAGCAGTTTCAATTAAGGCCCAGTGAAAATGAAAGTCAGAGTCTGACAGAGTTCATGCTCACTTGATCACTGTTAGATATATTCTAATCAGCTCTTGTGAATCCACAAGTACAATGTACCTAGACTTGTATCAGTATGTGCTCAGGTGTAAGAATTTACAGACATTTTTCTGTGGATAGTGTATTTGACAGGCTCTTATCTACATGTTCTGTATACTCTTTTGACTCGTACACATGACATAATGCTGTCCATGTTCAAGTCTATAGATGTAATTTAAATACTGTGTAATTTACA